>PVJI01010604.1:0-59603 GCA_004026765.1 Micronycteris hirsuta
ACCCACCTGTGTAAAAGAAGTATGTGTCTATTACTTTCCTTTTATCCAATTGCAGAGGTTTCCCCCACTTTGCTTTTTTCCGGCCTCCCTAATCTATCACCAGTGAATTTCATGTAGCCCACTTACACCTCCTCGTTTTATTATAATGTATAAAATAAGGTGCAAAACTGCCATTTTTTGGAGCATTTTCTCAACTCATTGAGGTTTTGCTTCCTGGCAATCGTTGTCCGTTTGGTTCGAATAAACTCATAAAAAAAAATTCTTATAGTTTGAACGCTTCTTACATGGACAGACTTTATTTTTTAAGGATTTTATTTATTTATTTTTAGAAAGGGGAAGAGAGGGAGAGAGACAGAGAGAAACATCAATAATTTTGAGAGAGAAAATGATCAGTTGCCTTTTGTAAGGGCCTCAACTGTGGATGAAACCCATAACCCAAGCACGTGCCCTTGAAACCGGAAACGCTGGCATTCTTGCTGCCTGTCACCTACCAGACCAATAAGCAGAAACAGGGTTTGAATCTTTATTCAGATGGCCGGTGATCTAAGACAGCAGGTTTGTACCTTAACAGACTTTAAAGTTAATCAGTTAAAAGCTACCGGATTCTTCTCTCTGTGTCCTGGGAGGTGGGCCTCTTACCCTGGAGCACAACGGCTCCGAGGCCATCTTGATTACTTGCAGTCTTCCTTCAGCACGAAGGTGGAACTGTTTATATGGTCTTCTGGAGGCAAGGTGGGTCATACCTTCAGTTCCTGGAATAATAATAGCTTTTTATACACATTGATTATTAAGCTTATTAGCTATTACCCGAAACTAATATTTTTCCAACATTTGAGTCCCCCATCAAGAGCATTACATTGACAGACTAAATGTTTATATATATGTAAATATACATAAATTTAATATATGTAATACATACAGGTGGGCAAAAGTAGGTATATAATTGTGAGTATACGAGTTTGTTCTTATATTATTATTTATTAATTATTATATTGTTTGTTTGTATTACAACTATAAACCTACTTTTGCCCACCCCTGCATAATGTATTTATAAAGATGTAATATAAATATATATGAGTGTGTATATATATGTGTGTGTAAGTTTTAACAATATCCTTGACAAGTAGGTCCACAGATCTCCCTCCTACTGTCCAGCCAGAGAATAATCTCCTTTTTATTTAGTACTTTTGTCTGTAAATTCAACTTTATAGGATATCAAGACTGTGATCTCTGTTTTCCAGTTTATATTAGCATTAATGACCTTATTCTTTTGCATTAATTTTTTATTCTGTTTTAGATCTGTCTTGTGTGTTCTGCAGATAGTTGAACTTTGTTTCTAGATTCTAACATATAATATTTTATTTTTTTAATTTACTTTTTATTTTCAATGCCTGAAACCATAGTTATCATTCACTAGATATTGATGTGAAGAAGTTTACTTTTTCTCCTGAGGCCTGGGTACAAAAGGTCCCCCCAGGTCTCCTGGGAAAACCCAGGAGTTGCCAAAATCATGTGTCGTTTTTGCTGGAAGTTGCTTAAATATCATCAAAATTAATCTCATTTTTCAAAAATTAATGGCTTTGTTGAGGTATAAGTGACATACAACAAGTGGTCCATATTTAAACGGAATAATTTAATCAAGTTTGACATACGTATGCATCAGGAAACAATCACTACAAGCAAGGTAGTAAACATCGCTATCACCCCCAAAAGTTTCCTGGTGCCCCTTGCATCTCCTGTGTTCCTTCCCAAAATGAACCATCATCCCTGACCTCATTTAGCTTATGTCCTGGTGTTTGTTAACCACGACACGGCATACATCTACTAAGGCCCACCTGAAGAAAACTTCAATCACACATATATCAGGCCCTTCGGTGTCTCACAATAGAATCGCTTTATCCTTAATCCAATGGTCTGAGAAAAGGACTGACTTTTCTTAAGGATTCAGGTTATATCTCCCAATGATCTTGCCGAATATGGGGTAAAATAAACCATGGAACTGTTCAAATCAGTTCTAGGAAAAACAGATCTCATGTATGTGATCTTAGTCTCACCTGACTTTTCCATATTTTAATATTTTCTTTTTGTATTCATCCGTACGATTTTTTAGAAGAGAATTTTTTGACAAGTGTAGGTAGGGAAAAGAAGAGCCTTATTAGATGCTGCCAGCTGCTTACTCTAGCTCTCCAAAGTCTCCACAATAAATATATTTCTGAACATATTTGTTGTGAAGCATCATGGCTGGCTAAACTTGCCTAGTTGGGATAACAGATGTTAATTTGTTTACCAGAATAAAGTAGAAATCTAAGTATATTTTTCATAGAATGTCCCACACGGATGACATAAACATTTTAATTAGTCCAAACAGAGTTTGGTTGTTTTTACTTGAAAATATTATCTGATACATTTTATGTATGCTCAAATATTATAACTTTACAGTCTATTTTTAAAAGTAAAGGAATGAGTAAAGTATCTTCTTTAAACCAAAGAAGATACTGTTTGTCTTCTCTGTTGTGCTTAATTAATTTCAAATCTTGGAGTGGAGGAGCGAGCTAATATTTGAATCAGTTAGGAGCACAGACTTTGAACAAGACTGTCTTGGATTGAATAACTACCCTATTGTTGGCTGTGTGATCTTAGGCAAATTACTTAACATCTCTGAGGGGATTATTTCATCATCTTTAAAATAGAGATATTAATAACACCTATCTCATAAGGTAATGGTGAAAATGAAGTGTGATAATATACAGGGTAGGGCAAAAGTATGTTTACAGTTGTTCCTATGGAAAGTAGTATAATAATTAATAAATAATAAGATAAGAATAAACTCTGTGTTTTGGATACTCACAACTGTAAACCTACTTTTACTCCATCCTGTATATACAATACTAACAACAATATTCTGGACCATAAGTGCTTTTTATGTCAATTATTATTCTGTGTATAAAAATAATAACCACTCAAAATAAACATTTTCCTTGATGTCATGATTCAAAAAGCAAGGCAAGTGGATTATAGATTTGAATTTAAAATTTAGCTTTAAATATATTGACATGCAAATATGATAATAAAGTTTACATTATTGAATTTTTTATCACTTTGGGACAAAATGATAGTTCTAAAAACATGTGGCAACAAAGGTTGAAAATAGCTCACAATTGCTTACAGGGAGCGCTGCCCGAGAATACTGAGTGAGAAAGCACACATTCATTATTTCCCATATCCTTCTGAACACTTGTTGCTCCAATAAGTGGTCAGCCTTGTGATCAAAGCCTTTGTTTTAGGTGGATCTGGCTATTTCTTCTTGTATTCCTCAGCCCAGTACATACATGTGTAGAGCCATTTGCAGTCCTCTGTAAACTAATTAAAGTGGAAAAAAAACCAACTACTTCCCCTACCATGTTGCTATGCTCCTTGATCCTCTGCACCCTTAACCCCAGGGCGACCCCGCTTGAGTAGGTCAGAAGGGGAGGATGTGGAACAATCACGTACATACGCATGAGCCTGCCGATTCCCGTGATGATTATGCTCTGGAAATGGTCCCCTAATTTTTGAGGGCGGCTCAATAAAAAAAACGTACCAGTGGCTAAAGCCACAAGTGCTCACTTGCATTCATGTTCTCTTTTTTGTGGTAGCTGGCTCACGTCTATGTGACATCTTGCTGCCTCTCTCTAGGCTGCCTGCAGCCCCGTGATGAGTTCTGGCCAATCTCATGTGAGTAGAGGCACTGAGTGCCACTTGTTGCCCTGATCCACAAAGGCAACTGATACTCAACCTATTTTTTCCATCCACTGCCTGAATAAATAGACTTCAATGACCTAGACAGGAGACACACACGTGGAAAGAGCCTAGATCCCTTATGTAAGAGATTAGGTGGATGATATATTTTAAGTGATGCTCATCACTTTATTATGGATACAAAGGAGACCCCACATAAGCCCACTGCTGATAAAATTATGAAGAAGGCAACTCTTTTTTTCTTTGATTCTCTATTCCTCTTTCAACACCTTATTCCAGCTGATAAAACTAACATTTATTGAGTACTTAATAATATATCTTAGATATTTTGCTAATTTCTATACCAATTATAGATACTGTCTCATTTAACCTCCATATTAACCTTATACACTATGATCTGTTATTAATCTCATTTAACAATTGAGGAAATGAAGCACAGAGAAGTTACAGATCACTAGTAGACTATGGAGTCAAGACATGAATTCAGAACATTGAAATTTACTCAATAAGCTATACAACTTCCCACTACATTTTAGGTGTCCATTTTCCTTTAACTGTGCAAACTCTCTATAGAAGTTGTTTTCTCATGTGACTCACCAAGCACATAACCATTCCTATTTTTAAGCCCTTCAAAACACCCTATCCTGACCTGACTGGTGTGGCTCAGTGGTTTGGGCATTGTCCCACAAACTGAAAGGTCGCTGGTTTGATTCCCCAAAATGAAAGGGCACATACCTGGGGTATGGGCCAGGTCCCTGGTTGGGGGCACGTGAGAACCAGCAAATCTTGCCTCATGTTTCTCTCCCTCTCTTTCTCCCTCCCTTCCCCTCTCTCTAAGAATAAAGAAAAAAATCTTTTAAAAAAAACACTTTATCCTAAATTCTGTTTCTTTAGCCATTTGCTATTCAAAGAAACTAATATATTAATTAAGATTTTAGTGTTGAGCATTCACTATGTTAAAGGATTAGTATTAACTGTAATAGACATAGTAAAATCATATAGGATTTGGTGTCTGATTTCAAGATTTCAGTCTCTTCATCATTTGGTCATTTTACCCTGGTCTGAAGTCCAAAAAATTAGAAAGTCCTGAGATGGGTTTTGAAGTATTTTTGGCCCATTATTCTTATGAGTAATATAAGTCGTACCCAAAGAAAGTAGAGAAGAGTGTCCAATAAGCCTGCAAAAGTGGGCAGTCAGCAATGAGCAGAGTGTTCGGAGCATATAGGATAAAGTAAGTGTAGATTGAAAAGAAGGAGGTGGAAGAGGTGGGTAGTCTGGCATAATTCCAGAAATGAATTCCTCCATGTGCAGGACATTTTTACTATTTCCTAGTATATATCAATATGATGAATCTGTGCTCACTGAAGAGGCTGGAATAGGCTGAAGTATGGTAAAATGTCACAATCACATAACCCATACACAAGGAAAAGTAAAGTAACAATACTGTGGGTGAGTTTGGATGATATATCATGAGGGATAGATTCCTCTGAGTGGAGAACACCTGGGCAGATTTTGCACTGGAAAGATTTTATGAAGAAGGTAATCATTGTACTAGGCTTTCCTGTGCTCAAGAATGGAAATGTGGATATTGGAGAAAGGGCAAAAAGGCACCACACTCAGGGGAAGCTACACGTGTGAAGGCATGGAGGTAAGAAAGAGCAAGTTGCTACATTTTCAGGAGAGTGTAAGTTGCACAAGCAGTAGTACTAAGGGATTAAGTAAGATGAGCAAGGGAAAGGAAGCATTCACAAGTGACCGAGGCTTTGAGGCTGGGTAATGGGGTGGTAGCGGAGCCTATCGGAGAAAAACTCCTCAAGCGAGGGAATTTAGAGAAAAAGGGAAAAGGACCAAAGACAGAAGAAAACTTTGGAAGAAACTCTAAAGGTATTTTTTTAAAGACATAAAGATGAACATTCTGAACCAGCAGAACCAATAAGGCAATGAAGATTTTCAAGAAGCATTGGGGTGACAAGAAGAGAAGTTGCAAAGCACTGATTGGCACTCCCTCAATAAGCATTCAGTCGTCACCTATGAAGTGACTGGAGCTGTGCTACAAGCTACATATAAAATATTATAAGCCAGAGTTCTTACATGCAGTTTATGCTAAAGCTAGAGAGATTAACAAGTAAATGAGGAGGAGGAAGTGGAGGTTATCACTCTCCAGAGAAGCACTCAGAGGCTCCAAGAGCATGATGGAGAGTGGGTAGGTGTTTAATATAGGAGACACTTGAGCAGATTTCCAGCCGGGAGAATAAAGCCATGATGAAAGAAACCTTAACATGCAGAAGAAGGGTAGGAAAAAACAACTGATGGAGGGAGAAGAAGGGATGGTAGTAGGAGTAAGACTTAGAGAGAAAGAAAGGTGGGCTAATATAGACATTCCTTTGGTGGAAAAAGTGAAAATGAAGAGATAAAATCAAATGACTTTGAAATTAATAAAGTTTGGCATCAAGTCATCTTCAAAGAAGGAGGAAGTGAGGATGGGTGGTGAGGATGGGATTTCCACTTTCCAGAGTGGTAAGTTTTGGCAGAGTGTCTATGAGGAATATCTACAAAGACTGTACTAGATTTTAATCCATTAATCACCACGTATTTATGCAGCATCTAGTCTATGCCCAATGATGTATGTAGTATGAGATATATTTCAACCGTCCAGAGAGCTGGCAGTTGCTGCTAACTTGGTAATAACAGCAAATGCTATAAAATTTGTCCTCTATAGAAGTCACTAATAAAAATAAGGAACAATTTTGGATTTAGGTCCTTAGGGCACCCAACTTGCTCTCTCTTTCCAGTTTAAGACCAAAGCACTGGCAGCTACTTTTAAGCATTTTTAAGTCAACATTATTTTTAGCACTATTTCATTATAACCTGTATTTTGTATGCTTGACTATGAGTCCATCTTCTGAGCTTTTCACTGCAACTTTTCACAGAATCATGCATGGCTTTTTATTTAATAAATTATTATCTAATACAAAAGATATAAGTTATGAATGTGGAGTGTCACAGAAAGTACTATTTTAACTTGAAGTTCAAAGAATGTATGGATCAACAATTTACTCAAAACATGTCAAAAAGAAATTGAGAAATGGGCCAGAAATTGAAAAAGACAAAAGCATCAAGATAGAGAAAATATGTTTAGAGAAATAGTGAATTTGAAATATTGAAGGAGGAAATTGAAGAGCAACAGACACTGTCCCTGCTCCACTAATATCCCTTCAGCATTCAGCTGTACAATATGCTCTGACGTCCGACTGAGTAAGCCGGAAGCTTTCTCTTGCTTCCAGAGCATTATTGGCTAAAGCACAGGAGTGCCATGAATGCATGTCCTTGGGAGGGTCTTTCAATGAATAATGGATAGAATTTGGTCTATAAATATTTCAGATTCCTCACGCCCAGATGGGACAATTCAGAGGCATGTTCTACCATTTCTCCCAGCAGGATGAGCCTCAATTTTCCACAGTTATAACCTCTTCATCAACAGGTACTGGTTTCTTTTTCTTCCCCTCTTTCTTACTCATTTTCTACATTTGTTTCCCCAAAATAATGACTTTCGGTCAAATTCTTGCCTAAGGTCTTTGATGGGGAAGGTTAGGTGGTGGAGGGATTGAGCAAAAAGGAAAAAGGACTCATGGACATGGACAACAGTGTGGTGATTGCGGGGCAGGGGCAGGGATAAGGGAGTTAAATGGTAATGGAAAAAACACAATTAAAATTAAAAAAAAAACTCTTGCCTAAGATGTGCTTCCAGTGAAACTGAGCCTAACATGTAGAATGAAACTAAATTCCTCTGGAAAAGAAAAAAAAAAAATTCATTAACATAGACCGTATCTTCCTTATAGATCCAATCTATGTCCAGTTAAACCACCATCTACCCAATTCTCCAAAATAGAAATCTAATATTTATCTTTGACATTCCCTCTTCCTCACATCTTATATTTAAATTATCAGCAAGTTCTGCACATTTACTTTCTAAATCTCTCTCAAATCTATTTCTCTCCAGCTCTGTTTGCACACGTTACATGAATCTTTATAATCTTGTTGAACGAATAAAACCAAATGTGGCCCTTTCAGTCAGCCTGAATAGGACATTTTAAAAGAAAGATTAAGGGTTTTGGTGAAGTGAATGGGTATCTGAACTGGAAGAATGGAAAAGATAGTAGATAAAGAGGTTGTTGTGCAAGATTTGGAGGGGACCAATTTGGAGATATTGGGTAAATGATAATAGGCTGACCTATTTGGCAAGTCCATAACCTAAGATAAAGATGGAAGTCAAGGAAATAAGAATAATTCAGCTAATATTAAAGATGAGGAAGACAGAAGCAGATGACAACAAGAGATATAGTGACAGAATAAAAAATATTAGCTAGGTTTTGTTTTTGTTTTTTTTTTAGAAAAAAATGTAACGCCATATTGCAAACACATACAAAAGTAGACAAAATATTACATTAACTTCAATCATCAACTCATGGCCAATCTTGTTTTACCTCTACCCCCACCCATATTCCTTCACTGACTAGTTTATTTTGAAACACATCCCGGGGCATCCCATTATTTCAGAAAAACTCACAATTACTTAACTTTGAAGCATACTGTCTTCCTGTCTGTGAAGTGTTTAATTGGCAAGTAAGTTGCTGCAAATAAGAACGCGGGGTACTTATTTTAATCAAAAATTCCTAAAGAGTCACAAAACTTGGCCCTTTTTTCCAATGAGGAAACTGAGCCTAGGTAAGGAAGGGTCCTGGCCTCGGTCCCAATGCCCACAGGCCCACCCGCGCCAAGGCCCCACTGCACGTCGGCCTAGGAGGCAAGAGGCACGCACTCCACAGGCAGCTGTGAGGAGAGCAGTGGCGGTAACCTCGCTGAGGACTCCCGGCTCGGCTTCATCCAGGCCCCCTAGCCTACACTGGGGCTCCAACGAGTAGCCTAGCGGGGGATTGGGGGGCTCACCCAACCGCGTCACAGCTTGGGACGCCCTAGGTTTTGAAGACTGATGTAAATATGGATCTGGGGTCTATGACAATTAAGATTTGGGGTAGGAGAAATGTGCAAATAGGTAAAATCATCTGTCTTTATATTTAATACATGATAACTAATGTATTATGCAACTGAGAAAATTCATTTGTTTTGTTTGGCATAATTCACTTAAGAGAAATTATTATGGCTGTTCATTAACTTACATTTATTTTCACGATGCCTGCAAATGAGCCTTTAATGAATGGCTCCTGCATCTTTCTAAACAGAAAGTTGTGCTAGCTGGTCTCTTCTTATCTTCCAAATTTTAAAAAGGAAAGTACTGAAAATATTTAAGAAACTTTCCCTCCTTATATGGGGATGCATAGCCATAACAAATCTGGAGCTAAACCACAAGAAAAAAATTATTTTTCAGGTCCTTACAAAGAACACTGGCAGATTATGATGGAACAGCTCCTTGTCACATGGTATAACACCATCTGCTGTCCTTCAGCAAATGTCCAGGTGGATTTCATTTCTGGTTTCCGGAAAGGGCGGGGGGGTGGGCAATCAACATGAAAAAAGCTGTCTTTGATTATCCGTCACAATCACCCAAGGAAAATCATGATTTTTTTTTTTTTTTGGTTTCTACCATCATTCTTGTCAAGAGACTCGTGGTTTTATTTTTAACCATGAAATCTGCTTCTGAACTTAAGAACAATAACAATGCCAATGGTCTCCTTTTTTTTTTGGATTTGTTTCTTATGGTGATAGAAAGGCCTAGCTTGAAAAATGTGTGTCCTATTCTTTTTCAATGCCTTTCACTTAGTTTTCTGAGGAATTAGATATGCTTCCTGTTGTTATGAAACTTTAAAATACTTATATTATATGGCTTAAAGAGTACCTCAGACTCAGGAGTCAAATAAAATGGCTTCAAGTGGAAAACCACTCTGATGAGAAATAAAAATCTATTTTAAAAATTATGTTTGAGGATTTTCCCCAATTGTTCACAGTACTTATGTTATCTCTTTTTCCAACTGGTTATAGTTGTGTGACTATCTCTATAACATTGCTAGTATCAAAAGAAAGAACTCCTGTAGTAACTTTATATCTTCTTTTCTATCTTTCTCTCTCTCTCTCTCTCTCTCTCTCACCTTGGAATAGGTCTATGCTGTTTGCATATTGTATTTTGATTTAACATATTTTATTTAAGTTGATGAGATTCAAACCTAAGGGTGAATTCAGGAAGGTTCTAAGGAAAACACTGTTTTTTTTTTTCTTAAGTCCAAATAATTACTGATTATAAGCTAAAACTTTCTGCTAGAGATTATGTTTTAAATTTTTAAAAATTCACATTGAATATTTTTGAATTTGTGAGGAAACGAGCAACAGTTGTCCCAAATATCTCTTTCCCTATTTCTTCTTCAATGGTAAAGTTTCCATATTGGTTGGTCCTGTGGCCACTTGGCATAAAGATCCTTCTCAGCCTTGCAACTCGGTCTGGTCATGTGACCAAGTTCTGGGCAATGAGATATAAGCAGAGGTAGAGTGTGCAACTTCTGAGAAGTACGTGACATCTCTTCTTCAAAACCTCCTCCTTTCTTTAGGCAGCAGTGAGAGACTGGAGTGGCGGAAGCTCCAGCAGCCAAGCTGGACAATAAGATCAATTTGGGAACAGAAGCCATGCCTTTCAGGGCAGCAAGATAGAAAGAGTTTGGGACTCTTCCACCATAGAGCACCATTTTAATTCTGGAACGATTGACTTTTTGAATCAGACTTCTTGAATATGAGAGCAAAATTAATTTCTATTTTTATATCCTTATTATTTGGGAACTTTCTATTAGTCATAGACTATTATATATATTTTAAAAATTGGATAGTGTCCTAGTAATAAAAGATTCTAGCAGATGCCATTTTCAAGTAAAATCTAAGTAGTGATATGTACAATTGCAATGAAAATTTTCAAGAAAAATCATTAGGCTGTCAAGATCTTTTTACAGAAAGAAAAGAGCAAAAGAAAATAAAGTTTTGTGCATATTTTATCCTTTAAAAACTATATATTTCAAGTTCATCTTTAGTATTCCATTTAATGAAATTGAACTTATATGTAACAGCATAAAAAAATCTGACTTCCAACTGCCAGTACCAGTGATTTTTTTGTCTAGCACTTAATCTAGCAACAGAATCTCCTATGCTGAGGGTGGAGCAGGTTTGATGTGTTGAGGAATTAACAAGCACCCCCAACTCAAGACCACCCCTGAACCAATGACTGAAAAGAAATCATTTATAAACATACCAGCTCCTTTGCACTATCTAGTAGTGGATTAACTCAAAGGCATTTCTCTACACTGGTTCCTAGAGCTCCCTACTAGGATTAAGCTCCTGTCCAGAGTAGTAACCAGCCTGATAACATAACCTTTATTGGCTTCTTGCTTTCCCTCGACTCATTTCCTCATTCTTCTACCATTGTTTTCTCGGTTCCCATCCTAAATAAACTACTGCATGTGAATTCTTATCTCAGAGTCTGCTTCTGGGGCACTGGAACTAAGGCATAATACTTACATATTGTGTGAGTGGAAGTAAAAACATTATGGCCAGGGGAATGATATAAATAATAACGTGACATAACTGCAAAGTAGGCCAACAGTGTCTTTCCTCACTTTTTCTTTCAGTCCTCAGTGGTGGAATGGAACAAAGCATTAACACATCCCTAGAAAATAAAATGATTAGTAAATAATGTGCTTGGAGAATATAATCCTAAAATGCTGGGTAAAGTATTTTCCCATTTCCTTTAAATAATTGGGATGAATTGGCTCCGGGTAAAAGCAAGCTACATTAATCTCCTGAGAAAGAGTATAAAGAGTAATCATTATGCTTATTATTTTCCCCCAATATCTAAAAAGGGCCCAGATATATAGCAGTTAATTAATACATGTTTGTTGAGTAAAAGTATGGTAGAGCCCTGACTGACGTGGCTCAGTTGGTTCTGCACAGCAAAGGGTCATGTGCTCGATTCCTAGTCAGGGCACATGCCTGGGTTACAGGCCTGATTCCCGGTAGGGGCATGTGCAATGAAGCAACTGATTGATGTTTTTCTCTCACATGGACATTTCTCTCCCTCTCATTCTCCCTCTCTTTCCCTCTCTCTAAAAATAAATAAATAAAATCTTAAAGAAGAAGTATGGTAGAGAGGGAAACAGAGTAAAGTTAGCAAATTGGGTGATCCCCCTATAAGGAATAAAAAAGCCAACACAGAGTCAGAGAAGATATTAGCAATGCATAATCCAATAAAGGACTTCAATTCAGAGTATGTAAAAAATTATAAAACCATTACAAAACCACAAGTCCATAAGAAAAAAAATGGTGCAGAAAACCCCCTTCACATTATACCTAAATGGCTAGTAAATAGGTGACAATGTGCTCAACTTTATAAGTCACCAGAGCAATGAAAACTAAAACCATAATGCAACAGTATATTTTTAACAGCATTGGTTTAAAATAAAAAGGAAGACAATACCAAGTGTTGGCAAATATGTGGAACAGTTGGGACTGTCATATGTCTCTGGTGGAAGGAAAAATTGGTACAACCTGTTTGAAAATTCTTTGGCAATATTTACTAAAGCTCAACATTTACTTTTGCATTGATGCCAAAATTCCACTCCTGGATGTATAACCAGCAGAAGTGCATATACACGTTCACCAAAAAACATGGATCAAAATATGCATAACAACAATAGTAGTAATCACCCTAATCTGGAACAACCCAGATGTGCATCTATAGAAGCATGAAAACATAAATTGTGGTATAGTCAATGGATTATTTTACAAGAATGAAAATGAATGAACTACAACTGCCCACATGATATGCATGACTCTCACAAAAATGATATTTGAATGAAAGAAGCCAGATACAAAAAAGTACATGGTGTAAATTTCCAAATACATACAGTTTAAAAACAGGCAAAATTTTTCTTTGCCATTAGAAGTCAGGAAGGTAGTTATTCCTGGGAGACATACTGATTTTAAAGGAGCAAGAGGGGGACTTCAGAGGTGCTATTTGTCTCCGTGGTCCCGCAACCACCCACCAGTTTGAAGATTTGCGGGAAGGACCAACACCATTTATCATGAAGTTTTTGTCATAGTTAATATTTATCACAGAAAAGGATACAGTGCAGGAATAACAGGAAAAAAGAGAATAGGCAAAGGCTGGAAAGGTCACATATAAGCTTTCTTGTCCTTCCTCTGCAAGGAATGCACAGATGCATCTCCTTCTCCAGCTGTGAAGGGCAAAGACATGTGTGAGATGCCCATGCCCAGGAGAGTCGGCTTGAGTCTTGGGGTCCGAATTTCCCAATGGAGTTCATCATGTTCCAGCCACATGGCCAGCCATGATATGAACCCCAAACGAGGCCTGGGGAGCACAGTATGAACCTTTACATTAAACCTAACACACTGGCAATCTGATTCATTTTGACCCACTGCTTTGGGCATGTAGACTAATATCTTTACCCAGTCGCTATGTGAACATTCCAGTATTTTAGTTCTCAGAGTTGACCAAGGACCATTACCATGGCTACAGAGACAAATGAAAACTGAGTCAAACAGACCTGCTCTGTTAGCTTTCATTCTCACTAGCAACGTTATCTTTCTTGCTCTGGGGACTGATTATATTGGTATGTTTATTTTGTGTTTATGTATAAATATTATACTTCAAAGTTTAAAAAACATTAGACAGTTAGCTACCCAGAGCCATCAATGAGCTCAGTTAAGAAAATAAATACTTTCCCCCACATTCTTGTAAGATTACTGAAACCCTGGGAAGTTATCAAAAAACCATTAGAAAACTATTAAGGACTATCAAACACAGAGGTAACTCTAAGATGTCCAGAGAATGAGAAAGTGAATTAAACTCATGATGTTGAGTTTCAGAATGTGTTTAAGTAGGCATGTACTAGTAATTTTGTGAAGAATTGTGTTTGGATGTTTTGGCTATTCTTGAATGTGTTTGAAGTGATCCAAACAACCAAATTCAGAACAAATCTGTAATTTAGATAAATTTTTATAGGAATTTAACTGGTTGCACAATTTATGTTAAAAGTTACTGAAAACCAGTTTTCAGGTGTTTTTCTATTATGTTTTTAATTTTAAAATTGAGTATTAAAATATGTGTAATAAAAAGTCCATAGACCTCAACATCCCCACATTAATCAGTCATTGTATGTGAGCTGCCCTGAGAAGGACTGTGTGGCCTTGGACAGGGAAGCTCTCTGTGACTGAGGCAATCCTCGAAGGTGCTGAGAGTTGAAGGCCATCTGCCAACAACATTCCCGGAGGCCGGGCCACAAGTTCTTCCTTGAAGAGGGAAGTAGGTGGTGCTGCATCACAGAGTTCACCGCATCTAATTATTTGTTCTTTAGAGTCACTCAGGGGCCTTCATAGACCCAGATTTCACTCTGAATTAGTAGACATGAAATAAAGCCAGACTTTATTACAGAAAAACTTCCCAGATGATTTTGATGCACAGAAATTTGATAACTATTCTTTTATCTGTTTTTAATTTTTTATTGTATTTTTCCATTACCATTTAGTCCTTTTGTACCCCCTCCCACTGCCCCCACAATCACCATACTCTAAGTCCATGAGTCCTTTTTCCTTTTTGCTCAATCCCTCCCCCACCTAACTTCCCTCCCCCGCTAGCTGTCAACCTGTTCTCTATCAATGAGTCTGGTCAGTTTGCTCATTAGGCTCCACACATGAGTGAAATCATATGGTACTTGTCTTTCTCTGGCCAGCTTATTTCACTTAGCATAATGTTCTCCAGGTCCACCCATACTGTCCCAAAGGGTCAGGTTTTCTTCTTTTTTATGGCAGAGTATTGTTCCATAGTCATTTAATCAACTCATCTCCTGATGGATACTTGGCCTGCTTCCATATCTTGGAAATTGTAAATAATGCTGTGATAAATAGTGCTGGGTTCCTATGTTCTTTTGAATTAGCATTTTGGGTTCCTTCAGATATATTCCCAGAGGTGGCATCACTGGGTCATAAGGCAGACTCATTTTTAATTTTTTGAGGTATCTCAATACTACTTTCCACAGTGGCTGAACCAGTCTGCATTCCCACCAACAGTGCAAAAGCGCTCCCTTTTCTCCACATCCTCACCAGTACTTCTTGTTTGTTGATTTACTGATGATAGCCATTCTGACAGTTGTGAGATATCTCATTGTGGTTTTAATTTGCAATTCTTTGATGATTAGTGATACTGAGCATCTTTTCATATGTCCATTGGCCATTTGCATGTTCACTTCAGAGAAGTGTCTATTTGTATCCTTTGCCCATTTTTCCAATGGGTTGTTTGTTTTGGCAGGGTGTTGAGTTTTATAAGTTCTTTATAAATTTTAGATATTAATTCCTTCTCAGATCTATCAGCAAATATATTCTCCCATTCTGTGGGTTGTCTTTTTATTTTGTTGATGGTTTCCTTTGCTGTGCAAAACCTTTTTAGTGTGATGTAGTCCCACGTGTTTAGTTTTTCTTTTGTTTCCCTTGCCTGGGGAGATATATCCCATAAAATATTGCTATGAGCAATGACTGAGACTTTGGTGCCTATGTTTTCTTCTAGGATTTTTATGGTTTCAGGTCTAATATTTAAGTCTTTAATTCCTTTTGAATTTATTCTTGTGTGTGGTATAAAAAGGTGATCCACTTTCATTTTTTCTCATGTATCTGTCCAATTTTTCCAACATGATTTATTGAATAAACTCTTTAGCCTATTGTACGTGCTTGCTTCCTCTGTCAAATATTAATTGATTATAAAGGTGTGGGTTTATTTCTGGGCTCTCTATTTTGTTCCATTAATCTATATGTCTATTTTATGCCAGTACCATGCCAACAGCTGGTCTTTGAAAAGATAAACAAGATTGACAAAACTTTAACCAGACTCATCAAGGAAAAAAGAGAGAGGGCTAAATAAATAAAATCAGAAATGAAAGAGTAGAAATAACAACTGACACAAAAGAAATTCAAAGGATTGTAAGAAAATATTGTGAACAACTATATGCCAACAAACTGGACAACCTGGATGAAATGCATAAATTCCTAGAAACATACAATCTTCTAAAACTAAATCAAGAAGAATCAGAGATTCTGAATAGACAGATTGCACCTAGTGAAATTGAAGCAGTAATCAAAAACTCCCAACAAATGAAAGCCTTGGACCAGATGGCTTCACAAGTAAATTTTACCAAACGTTCCAAGAACTAAAACCTCTCCTTGTCAAACTATTTCAAAAAATGCAAGAGGAGGGAAGGCTCCCAACCTCATTTTATGAGGCCAGCATTATCCTAATTCCAAAACCAGATAAACACACTACAAAAAAAGAAAATTATAGGCCAATGTCCCTGATGAACACAGACACTAAAATCCTCAATGAAATATCAGCATACTGAATACAGCAATGCATCAAAAAGATTATATACCATGATTAAGTGGGATTTATTCCAGGAATGCAAGGTTGCTACAACATTTGCAAATCAATAAACATGATTCACCACATAAACAAAATGAAGGATAAAAACTACATGATCATATCAATAGATGCAGAAAAAAATTTAATAAAATCCAGCACCCACTGTTGATAAAAACTCTCAGCAAAGTGGGAATTGAGGGAACATATCTAAACATAATAAAGGCTATATTTGACAAACCCACTGCCAGCACCATACTCAATGGACAAAAACTATAAGTATTCCCCTTAAGATCAGGGACAAGGGAGAAATATCCACTTTCACCTTTCATATTCAACACAGTACTGAAGGACTGAGCCATAGCAATCAGACAAGAAGAAGGAAGTAAAAGGCATCCAACTGCAAATGAAGAAGTAAAACTGCCTTTATTTTCAGGTGACATGAAACTGCACATAAAGAACCCTAATGATTCCACCAAGAAACTACTAGAACTGATAAGTGAATTCAGCAAAGTAACAGGATATAAAATTTTATATGCTAATAACAAACTAACAGAAAGAGAAATTAAGAAAATAATTCCATTCACAGTTGATTCAAAAAGAATGAAATACCTAGGAATAAACCTAACCAAAGATGTAAAAGATCTGTACTCAGAAAATTATAAGACACAGAAGAAAGGAAATGAAGAAGATAAAAATAAGTGGAAGCACATACTGTGTTCATGGATAGGAAGAATTAACATCATTAATATGTCTATACTACCTAAAGCAATCTATAGATTCAATGCAAATCCTATTAAGATTCCAATGATGAATTTCATAGAACCATAACAAATGTTTCTCTGGTATATGGAACCAGAGAAGGCCCTGCATAGCAACAGTGATCCTGAGAAAGAATAATGTTGGAGGAATCATGCTACCTAATGTGAAGCTATACTATAAGGCTATAGAAATAAAGATAACTATTCTTTTAGCTATTCATTAAAAACCCTTGTGTAAGGACTCTGGGCCAGACCTGTGCCCTCTGCTTGTAGAACAACCTTCCCACTTAAAAGTTCCTTCCTTTGACACAATAACTATACTAAAAATGCAGAACTGACATCTGTATTTTGAAGATAAAAAAAAAAAAACAGCTTAGAAAGCCTAAGTGACATGCGCAAAGTCATACAGCTGCTAAATATTACTCAGGTTCAAACTTGCCATTCCTGCTCCCTTTCCTACCCCCGCTCCTCTTTCTCTCACTCCCTCTCAAATATTTAAAATTTACTATTGTGTAAGTCATATTGTTCTTAAAGTGAAATAGATCCCTTAATAATCCTTAGAAACGTGTCTAATGTTCTATTAGTGGCTCTTCATATAAGAATACAAGTTTGTCCCTGTTGTGGTAAAAATAGATTTCCCACTCTACTTTACCCAGCAGAGATGATCGCATGGTGCTGGCTTTCATCCTGGCAATAGCTTTTGCTTTAGCTCACAATACCAGATACTGAAAGAAACTGCAATAGTCTCATCTGATTTTTTCTCAGTAAATCCTTTCTAGAGCTTTACAAGACAGAATTGGGTTTTCAAGAAAAAGAAGAGCCAATTAAAATCCCCTCCAAGAGTCAACAGAGGCTTTAGGTGGCATTCGTGAGGATGTGTTTTAAATGAAAAAGCAAGTTAAAATGAAGATGTGGGCGGTTTTAACGGGCAGAGAACCTTTGTTTGTTTGTTTTGTTTTGTTTTGGTGTGAGCACATGATTCTGTCTAAGCCACTAGGTCTGTATAAAGCAAAGAGAGGTGACCAATAATCCCTCTAAAAAATCCAGGCTGCTCTCCATACTGACATCTTAGTAATGACAAGTGAGTCATAACCTTTTATCACCTTGGCATGCATGGCCCAGGGACCATGGCTGAGTTGTTGTAAATACCATACTGGTGGATGAGTACTGTGTTATTTTCCATCCTTTGACCTCAGTATTAAACAATGGCTTGGGAATGCATTAAGGAGTAGTATTTACATAGTGGTGTTGATGATATTTTTCTTCTTACAGAAAAAAATCTGGCATTGATATTCATTAGCACGCTGGGGTTGCAGCAGGACAGAAGCAATTATATACACTTGTGTATGAGCAACATACACAAGCCAAAGGCCTTAATTGCTTGGCTGGCATGCCTCGTACTTTCTGAGTATATATGATGTATAAGCAGTGAATATTTTAACTTTCCAAAATCTGGCATCTCATTCAGAATTTTTAAGCTTGTTCTGGTGTGAAGTTCAACCTAAAATTTAGGTCCTAAATCATTCAAGGGGATTTCATACAAATTTCACTGAAATCTGTGACCTTAAATGGTCATGGGGTTCCCTTTCAGAAAAAGGGTAGAGCTCACTAAATTGGATAAAGTATTTTACTATTGCTACAGGCTAATGGCCCTTACAGCCCAATTCTCCAAAACTTCAGCTGTTCTCTTTCACCGATAGAAATCCATTTTTTCTCCACGGACTCACAATGTCTCCATTATTATATGAAATTCCTATGTATATTTGGGTTATTCCTGGACTCTTCTGTTCGTGTCTGTTTATTTAATGTGCTGATACCAAAATATTTTAATTTTGATTTCCTTCAGGCCATGGAAACCAAGACTTCTCTGAGAATTTGTCAATGGGAAAGCTGTTGCTCGGTTACCTCCTCTAGCACTCCTCCTGGTTTTCCGTATATTCTCTCTCTCACAACTTTTTTTCTTTGTAGTCGCTTCTTATATCCACTCCTTTCATGTTGGTGTTTGCCCTACTTCCATTTTTTGACCATTCTCACTTGATATGGTTTTCTTATTTTTATTTTATTATTTTTTTAAATCCTCACTCAAGGATATGTTTTTATTGATTTTAGAGAGACAGGAAGGAGGGGACAGAGAGAGAGAGAGATTGATCACTTGCCTTGCCTCCTGTACGTACCCTGACCAGGAATTGAACTCCCAACCTTGTGGTATTTGGGATGATGCTCCAACCAACTAAGCCACCTGGCCAGGGCAATAAAGTTTTCTTAACGGCATTTTCAGCTGAACCCCAACCTGGTATGCCTTCCATATTTCTTTTTTGAGCCTCAGACATTCTTTTTACTAACTACTCGAAGTCTCAGAGTCCTGGAAGCTTTCTCAGGCCCTTCTGTCTCAACACATTTAAAAAGTTGAGCTGTATATTTTCTACTCCAAACCTGTTCTTTCTCTTTCATTAACTATCTCTGCCAATAGCACCACATCCATGAAGTTATCCCAGTCAACTGCCCGAAAACCATCCCAATTATTATCTTTATCACCTACATCCTCTTAGATGCAATATCCTCCTGATTCTACTTCTTTGATGTCTATTGAATCTATTTCCTTTTTCCCACCCCCACTTCCATGGCCTTATTTGAGACTGATTATTCATCTCAGTGGTTACACCAATAGCTTTCTTCCTGGAGTTTTGCTCTATTCCATGGCATTGCTGGGAAATTTTTACAGATACAAACCTAAGTAAGTCATCCTTAAACTACTTCCCTGTCTCTCCATGATCATGATGGAATTTCAAGTGCCAAGGCCTGGCATCCAAAGCCCTTCACCATCCAGCCCCTTCCTAGTTTTCCAGACACATTGACTCTGCCCTAGTTTATCAGACACTTGCCTTTCCTGAATGTCCTCTCATGTCACTGTGCCTTTATAAATCCTGTTCCCTCTACTTTCAGCAGTCTCTGTCCTCTGCAAATCCTGCCTTACCTCCCCTGGCCTACCTTAATTACCCAGGAGAGTCAGCTTAATGGTTATTTCATTTTGAAAGCTTTCCTCATGACCTTTCTAACCATAGCTAGATGGGGTGTCCTTTGTTTTTGGTCTCAAAGTGCCTTTGAGCAATCTAATCTGTCATATATTTGATAATGTTAATATATTTATTACCATCCTTCTCATAGACTTTGAGTTTCTGGAAGACAAGGATTTATTTTAGAGCCTCCAGTGCTGAGGTTAGCGCTTGACATATAGGACTGTGATGTTCAACATGGCAGCCATTGGCTATATGTGGAAAATTAAACTTTAATTATTTAAAATTAAAAATTCAGTTCTTAAGCCATACAATCTACATATCAAGTGCTTAGTAGCTATACATGGCTACTGGTGACTGTTTTGGACAACAGTCCGTTTTTTTTTATCCACTCATCTACTGATGGACACTTGGGTGCTTTCAAATCTTGGCTATTGTAAATAATGCTGCAATGAACATAGGGGTGCTTATGTTCTTTTGAATTAGTGTTTAGAGTTTCTTCGGATATATTCCTAGAAGTGAAATTGCTGAAGATATAATGCAGTTCTATTTTTAATTTTTTGAGGTAACTCCATTCTGTTTTCCACAGTGGCTGCACCAGTCTGCATTCTCACCAACAATGCATGAGGGTTCCCTTTTCTCCACATCCTTGTCAATACTTGTTGTTTGTTGATTTTCAGATGACGGTCATTCTGACAGGTACGAGGTAATTCCTCATTGTGGTTTTAATTTGCATTTCGCTGATGATTAGTGACATTGAGCATCCTTTCCTATTGACAATCTGTATGTCCTCTTTGGAGAGGTATCTGTTCAGGTCCTTTGCCCATTTTTAAATTGGATTGTTTGGTTTTTTGGTGTTGAATTTTGTAAGTTCTTTATAAATTTTGGATAATAACACCTTATCAAATGTATCATTGGCAAATACGTTCTCCCTTTCTGTGGGTGGTCTTTTCATTTTGTTAATGGTTTCCTTTGCAGTGCAAAAACATTTTAGTTTGATGAGTCTCATTTGTTTATTTCTTCTTTGGTGTCTCTTGCCTGAAATGATAAGTCAGAAAAAATATTGCTACAAGAAATGTCTGAGACTTTACTGCATACATTTTCTTATAGTTTCTTTTATAGTTTTAGGTGTCACATTTAAGTCTAATCCATTTTGAGTTTATGCTCATGTGTGGTGTAAGAAGGTGGCTTAGTTTAATTTTTTTTGCATGTATCTGTTCAATTTTCTAAACATCATTTATTGAATAGACTGTCTTTACTCCATTGTATGTTCTTGCCTCCTTTGTCAATATTAATTGACTATATAGTTGTGGGTTTATTTCTTGGCTCTCTATTCTGTTACAATTATCTGTGTATCAGTTTTTGTGCCAGTACCATCTTATTTATATTACTATGGCCTGTAGTATAGTTTGATATCAGGTAGCATGATTCCTCCAATTTTGTTCTTCTTTCTCAAAATTGTTGTGGTTATTTGGGGTATTTTGTGGTTCCATATAAATATTTGGAATAATTGTTCTAGTTCTGTGAAAGATGCCATTGGTAACTTTCTAGGAATTATGTTGAATTTATAGATTTCTTGGGTAGTATGGACATTTTAATGATGTTGATGCTTCCTAGCCATGAACATGGTATATGTTTCCACTTATTTGAATGTTTTTCAATTTCTTTCATCAGAATCTTATTATTTTCTGAGTATAGGTCTTTTACATCCTTGGTTAAATTTATTCCTAAGTATTTTATTCTTTTTGAAGCAATTGTGAATAAGATTGTTTTCTTACTTTTCCTTTCTGATAGTTTATTATTGGTGTATAAAAATGCCACTAATTTCTGGATTTTTTTTTATCCTGCTACTTTACAGAATTCATTTATCACTGCTAGTAATCTTTTGGTGGAATCTTTATGGTTCTCTATATACAGTATTATGTCATCTGCAAATAAAGACAGTTTTATTTCTTCCTTTCTGATTTGGATGCCTTTTATTTCTTTTTCTTGTCTGATTGCTGTGGTTAGGATTTCCAGTAATATGTTGAATTAGAGTGATGAAAGCAGACATCCGTGTCTTGTTTCTGACCTTAAGGGAAATTCTTGTAGCTTTTGCCAATTGAGTATAAGTTTGGCTGTGGGTTTGTCATATATGGCTTTTATTATGTTGAGGAATGTTTCCTCTATTTCCACTTTGCTTGAGAGCTTTTATCATAAATGGGTGATGGATTTTATCATGTTTTTCTACATCTATTGATATTATCATGTATTTTTTTGTTTTATTTTGTTTACATGGTGTATCACATTTATTGAGTTGCGGATATTGTACTGACCTTGTATCCCTGGAATAAATCCTTGTTGATCATAGTGTATGATCTTTTTAATGCATTTACTGCTGGATCTAGTGTGCTAATATTTTGTTAAGGATTTTTGCATCTATGTTCATCAGGGGTATTGACTTATAATTTTCTTTTGTGTGTGTGTGTGTGTGTGTCTTTATCTGGTTTGGAATTAGGATAATGCTGGCTTCAGAAAATGAGCTTGGGAGTCTTCCTTTCTCCTGAATTTTTTGGAATAGTTTGAGAAGGAGAGATATTAGTTCTTCTTTGAATATTTGATAAAATTCACCCGTGAAGCCCTCTGGGCCAGAACTTTTGTTTTGGTGGAGTTTTTTGTTTATCACTGCTTCATTTTCACTGGTTGTAATCTATCTTTCCAGATCTGAAACGTATTGCTTTCTGCTCTGATGTTGTCTGAAGATGGTCATCAGGAATGTTGGTTTCAGGGCTTCTGGGAGGGACTTTCATACATACCAATGTCAATACTGCCTGTGACTGGCCCTGGGTAACCTGTTTGGAGCTACAGAGCTATCCACAGTTTGGAGCTGCCTCTGCTGGGCCTGGTTGTGTACATAAAGAACCAAGCTGTGCACCATGGCCAGCTATAACCAGCACCAGGTCCAGGGGCTGGTCAGTAAATGTCCCAAGACACGCTGAGATCTGCTTCTATCTGCTCCCACCTACTGAATGCCTATCTCGGTCACTGAAAGAGCCTCTACCAGTACTCAAGTTATATGAGGTAGGTTCTCAGTGAGTCACCAGGTAGGGGGAGTAGTGTTCACCAAATTTATACAGGTTCAAACTCAGTGTCAGTGCTGGGTCTAAAGGCACTCAGCAAAAGTCCCCAGGTATACCAAATCTAGCTGCCACCTGCTGAGTGCTTGCACTCCTTTGTGTCGGGGTGGGGTCTCAGCAAGTCATCATGATGAGGCCAGTAGATTTTATCAGGTCCCAACAGACCAAGATTTGGCTGTGTGAAGGGAGGGCTCTGCACTGCTCAGGTGTTTGAGAGACAAATGGCCCTTGTCCTAGAGCCACACAACTCAGTCTCTCCCAGATTCAGTGAGGGGGAGCCTGAGATCAGCAGGATGGGGCCTATGGCAGTGTGGAGAATGGTGCTAGGTGATCTCCTGTGAGCAGGAGATGCCTATTAAACTTTGGGGAATTGGGGGGTGTGGTCCCCACCCCGAGCCACACAATTAAGTCTGTCCTGGATTTTGCCCAGCGCTCAGCAGGGAAGAGTCACCAAGAATTGGTAGGTGGGTCCACTGGGCGCCTGGATTGTGGGGCTAGTGGATCTCCCATGAGGGGGAAGCACCAGTCAGGTTCACAGAAAAGTAAGGCAAATGGCCCCCATCCCAAAGCCACACAACTCAATCACTGATACCTTTTGAGTCTGCCCAGACCTCTACACCTCACTGAGGCAGCTGATTCCTCAGCAAGGTATAAGCTCTGCAGGTTGGGGAGAGAGGAAGTCCAGAGGGTGGGCTGTTGCTTTCCCCCAGGCTGATGCAAGATGAAGAGTAGTGCTGCACCAAAGAAAGGTGGCTTTTGTGGTGCGGGAGAATGACTCAGCACAGACATCCTGGCTGCTGTCCCCTCAGCTCTCTTCCCAGAGCCACAAACCCCAGACTCTACTCACACATCTCTAGTCCTTCCCTCCTTCTACAGGCAAGTTGGCCCCTTAAGAGCGTGCCCATGTCTCTAGCAGATTTCTGTCTTTGTTTGATGAACAGAATCTCCACTGATTTTCACAGCCCAGTGTTATGTGAGTGACTTTTCCTCACATGCTTTGGGCTGGGAAGTCCAGCTTGGGTTTGGGACTCCACACTTCTCAGAGGGAACCCCCCACATACACAGCCAAGATATTCCTCTGAAACCTCAGCTGATGCCCATGGGAGCAGGGCCAGCTCATTTTGTATCTCTGCCCTTCCTACTAGTCTCAATGTGCCTTCCTCTGTAAATCAGGTTATAACACTTTTCTTCAGTTAATGTTCATTTGGTTACTCAGGATAATTGTTTTATAATTTAGTTGTAATTCCAGTTTTGTCCTGGGAGGGGGGGAGTGTACCTTCCACCTACTTTGCCACCATTTTGGACCTTTTACTTTTTCTAAGAGTTCTATGCTTTTACATTTAGGTCCATGATCTATTTTCTTTTTTAAGATTTTATTTATTTATTTTCAGAGAGAGGAGAAGGGAGGGAGAAAGAGCAATGTATGGTTGCCTCTCACATGGCCTTCACTGGGGACCTGGCCCGCAACCCAGGCATGTGTCCTGACTGGGAATCGAGCCAGGACCCTCTAGTTCCCAGCCCGCGCTCAATCCACTGAGCTACACCAGCCGGGGTGGTCCATAATCTATTTTGAGTTAATTTTTTTTAACACTCATTTTGTTTTTGCAACCATAACCACTATCCATCTCCAGAAATTTTTTTCTTATCCCATCATGAAACTATGCACCAATTTAACAATAACTTCCATCTTCCCACATCCCTCAGTCCCTGGTAAATACTATTCTACTTTCTGTCTATGAATTTGCCTATGTTACTCAATATAGATTTCATGTAAATAGAACCACACAATATTTGTCCTTTTGAGTTTGACCCACTTCACTCAGTATACTGTTCATCTATATTGTAGCATGTATCAGAATTTCATCCCTTTTTAAGGATGAATAATATTCTATTGTATGTATGTACTATTTTTGTTTATTCATTCATCTATCAGTGAACATTTGGGTTGTTTCTACCTTTTGACTATTTTAAACAAAGCTGCTGTAATAATTGGTGTGAAAATATCACTTTAAGTCCCTGCTTTCAATTCTTTGCGTATGTTCCCACAGGCAGAATTGCTGGATCTTGTGGTAATTCTATGTTTAATTTTTTTCTGAAGAACTACTATACTATTTACACAGTGGCTATACCATTTTACATTCCCACCAGCACAAGTGTTCTAACATCTCCACATCCTTGACAACACTTTTCTTTTCTTTTTCTTTTCTATATAGATCTCTCCATCCCTGTGAGTGTGAGGTAGCACCTCATTGTGGTTTTGATTAGCATTTCTCTGATTAATGATAATGACCATTTTTCATGTGCTTATTGGCCACCTGCACATGTTCTTTGGACAAGTGTTTCTTCTAGTTCTTTGGTCATTTGTAAATTGGGTTGTTTTTGTTGTTGTTGAGTTTAAGGAGTTCTTTATATATTCTGGATAGTGTTCCTTTATCAGATATATAATTTGCAAATATTTTCTTCTGTGCCGTGAGATGCCTTTTCACTCTATTAATTGTGTTCTTTACACAGATTTTAATTTTTATGTTGTTCAGTTTATCTAATTTTTCTTAAACAGTCTTTGAGATTATTAGGAATTACATTGATTAGTACTTCTTACCAATATTAAGTCTTCCAGTCCATGAACTTGAGAAGTCTTTTAATTTGTATATCTCCTTTAATTTCTTTCAACAGTGTTTTGTACTTTTCAGTGTATAAGTCTTTCACCTCCTTGTTAAATTAATCCCTAAATATTTTAGTGTTTTTTTATGCTATTGAAAATTAAATTGTTTTCTTAATTTGTTTTTTGATTTTTAATTAGTAGTATATAGAAATACAATTGATTTTTGTGTGCTAATTTTATACCTGCAATTTTGTTGAATTCATCTATTCTAACTTCTTTTGGTATAGGATCTTTAGAGTTTTCTACATACAATATCACATTTTCTGCAAACAGAGATGATTTTACTTCTGCCTCCAATTTGTAAGCCTTTTATTTCTTTTTCTTATCTAACTGTTCTCACCAGAACTTCCAATACTGTGTAGAATAGAAGTGGCAAAAGTGGGGATCCTTGCATTATTCCTGACCATTGGAGAAAGGACCTCAGTCTTTCACCATTGAATATGGTGTTAGTTGTGGGAAAGTTCATTTTTGCCTATTGTATATTCAATTGTTCCAGCACCAATTTTTGAAAAAGCTATTCTTTGTTCATTGAATTACTTTTTCATTTTTGTCCACAATCAGTTGGTCATTTGCGTGAATCTATTTCTAGGATCTCTATTCTGTTTCACGGATCAACATGTCTATCCCTCTGCAAATGCCACATTGTCTTGACTATGATAGCTGTAGAAAAAGTCTTAATATTGGAAGGAGTAATTCTTCCTACCTTATTCTTATTTGTTTTGCTATTCTAGAGCCCAAGATTTTTCATATAAATGCTGCAATAAATTTGACTATGTCTACAAAATCATACTGGAAATTTTTATAGATGTTTCAGTAAACATTTAGATAAATATAGAGGGAAATTCATATCTTTGCTACACTAAATCTTCTAATTCATGAACATAATATGTCTCTTCATTCATTCAGGTATTCTTTGATTTATTTAACTGGTATCTTGTAATTTAAAAAAAAATTTTTATTTGTTTATTTTTTAGACAGAGGGGAAGGGAGGGAGAAAGAGAAGGAGAGAAGCATCACTGTGTGGTTGCCTCTCACGTGCCCCTTACTGGGGACCTGGCCTGCAACACAGGCATGTGCCCTGATTGGGAATAGAACCAGTGATGCTTTGGTTCACAGGCTGGTGCTCGATCCACTGAACCACACCAGCCAAGGTGTATCTTGTAATTTTTTATCATATAGTTCCTGTACATGTTTTGTTAACTCTATACTTAAATATTTCACTTTGTTTGGAGAAAATGTAAGTAGTATTCTGTTTTAAATTTTATTGTCTGTATGTATACCAAAATACAATCAACTTTTATGTGTAGGTCATGTATCCTGCAAGCTTGCTGAACTCAATTATTAGTTATAGTAGTTGTTTTTGTAGACTTCTTGGCATTTGCTAGTTAGACATTCATATCATTTACAAATAGAGACAATTTTGCATATTCCTTTTCAATCTAATGTCTTGTTTTTGTTTTTATTGCCTCATTGCAGTGGCTAGAAGTTCCAGTACTCTGTTGGGTAAGATGGTGGAAACAAACATGCTAATCTTATTCCACATCCTAGAGGAAAAGCATTTAGTCTTTGACTATTAAGTTTAATGTTAGCTGGGGTTTTTTTAGATCTTTTAAATCAAGTTTAGGCAATTCCTCCCTATTCTTCACTTGCTAAGAGTTTTTAATCATAAAAACCTAGATTTGTCATGTTTTTTTCCTGCATCAGTTGACATAATCCTATTTTTTTCCTGAGTTGGTTAGTATGGTACGTTACATTAACTAATTTTGTAAATGTCAAACCAGCTCTACATTCCTGGAGTAAACTTCACTTGAACATCATGTATAATTCTTTTTATACATTGTAAGGTTTGGTTTGCTAAACCTTTTTAAGGATTTTTGCAGCTAAGTTCAAAAGACTATTTGCCTGTAGTTTTTTTCCTCCCCTATTGTGTTTTTCAGTTTTAGTTTCAGGGCAACACTGGCCTCATAAAATATGTTAGAAGATATTCCTTTTCTATTTCCTAGGCGAGAATATGTAAAGGAGGCAAACTCAGGAGCTTCCAAGTGAAATCTGGGAAGGAAAGGGGAGATCTAAGAAAGATGCAGAACACTCCATATTGGTAGGTGGCAGTTTTAATAGGCAAAGAAGCTTACATATGAGGCTTATCTTGGATTCGCACAAGACGAATCCATCTCTGCACACACCAAGTTTATCTAGAGGCCTTAACTGGGTCTAGTCACATATACTGTCCAGGTGGTCTCAACAATACCTTACTCTAACAAAGTTTTATCCTTGAAATTATTTCCTACTGTGGGAACGGTGGGCAAAGAGTACATTCCCAGGACAAGGTAGGGGATAAGGAGCCTCCAATTACCTGGATCCAGCTCATGGATCAACAGGGGATCATGTCTTCTTGATAACCTCTAACAACTCCCAATTACTGATGACAGGTTATTTTCCAACTTTTAAACCTGTGAGCCATGGAGAAAATCTATTACTTATTTTTAAATAAAGTTTTTGAATCCCTCTGACAAATCAGTCCTATTTTGTGTATTCAAAAGTGATGTATTCAATAAATGTATTAGCCTGGTAGACAAAGTAATGTATTACCCAGATCCCTCTTAAGTGAAGGACCCGTCACCCCAGATGCAGGGATTACAGCCCAGGGAAGGCTTTTAGCTGTTTTCTTCTTCAGGGATTGCCTCAGCTTCAGAGAGGCAATTCATGCCCCTTCCAAGGCAGTGCACATAATGATTAATGTTAATATATAAAGGACTGTACCATCTCAGAACAACTCTGAAGGGTCTTCCTACCTCCAAAGCTTCCTGGAGGGCTAGCGGCCAAGACTGTCATTGGCCCGCATCATAGCTGAACTTCTACCACTGGCCATCCTTGCTGCCGTTATCTCCCTCACACAGGTGTCTGTGCTAAGCATCCTGCCTGCTAAACTCTCAAGAAATTTTTATGTAAAAGGTAAAACCTTAGGGCTAAGTGCAATGTAATATTTAGAGAAATAGTCTTATTATTCATTTATAACATT
Organism: Micronycteris hirsuta; assembly: GCA_004026765.1. Taxonomy (NCBI): domain Eukaryota; kingdom Metazoa; phylum Chordata; class Mammalia; order Chiroptera; family Phyllostomidae; genus Micronycteris; species Micronycteris hirsuta. The sequence goes on from PVJI01010604.1 coordinate 28,726, forward strand.
TCCCTTACTTAAATCCTAAATGAATTCGAGGCAACTAATAATAATCATAGTGTCTAACCAGTAGAAACAACCACACAAACACAAGCTTTATCTATAACTGTAAAGGTATTTTAAGTGATTAACGCTCAGTGTTTCGAAGCAAAATGTTAATAGATACCAATCACTCACAAATAAACAACACCTGTATAAAATATTTTCTCGCATTTGCATCTGTGCCAGCACACATAAAAGAAAGTCAAAAATAGAAAATACTTATGCAAATAAAGAGGGAGTGGTGTGAGAGTGGTGGGATTTAGGGCTACTTGTGTGGCTTAGAGAATAAAAATGGATTTAGAGACTCCTATTCCTTTAAACAGAAAAACAGGCTACAATGTGCCAGAACATAGTTCTCCTTTGTATATAGGAATATTGAGGGACAAAGTAATCATCCATTTATGATATGGCTCCTGTTTTCATATGGCAGCTAGTACATGGAGGGTACTGAGTGAATGGAAAACAAACAAGAGGGAAGTGACCTATATTGCACTATTAACTAGAAAGCTGTTTTAGAGTTATTGAATATAACAGAGTACCAATAGATACAAACTTACTTTTAATCTGCTATCCAGTTATGGGATCAGATGACATACCATAACTAGTTCATGATGGTACTGTTAGGGCATGTGAGGACAGACAAGGGTGTGACTTCTGTTTCAAGGCTGAAAACTCATGACTGGTTTGGTGAATGTCTTTCTCTTGTAGCATAGACAGTGAGTACTCTTGACAATGCTGGAGCCTCTGGAACCTTTGGAGTTTGGGAAGCAAGTGGACAACTGGGAGATTTAAGATGAATCACAAGATATTACAAGCTTCATCTTTCATCAGAAAGCCCCGTCTACTCTTGGTACGTAACCACTCTACTCTTATCTGTTTTCTTAACTAGGCAAGCCCAGACTTACCGTTATAAATACACCAAATTGACACTTTGATAACTAGTCTGAGTTTTTGTCCCAGTTCAGGAAAGGCAGGGGAACAACCAAGGCAGACTGGTTCCAATTTGAGTAGAGGCTCAACTAGTAACTACTTTGCTAGTCAACGAGCAAACAGAGCATGAAGAGGTCTAGGAGCCCATGCTCCCCTAGGCCTCAGATGCTGTCAAAAAGTAGCCCATTTGTGCTGGGTGCTCAGAGCCCTGCTCTACTGAGATTCCTCCCAGGGCTGGCAAAGCCCCATCGCCTTACAGGAGGTTGGGGGTGGGGGGGAAGGCAACTTCACTTGTTTGCAGCCACAGCATCTGTGGGCAGGAGGGGCCCCTGTGAACACCAGAGACCATTTCTGGGCTGGCTGATTGAAGGATGGCCATTGGGAGGTCACATTCTCCAGATCCTTGCCACTCAATTGCCGCAGCAGGACCAGCAGTATCACATCACCTGGGAGCTAGTTTTGCTAGTAGAATCTCAGGTCCCAGGCCAGACCTACTGAATCTGAACCTGCCTGTTCAATGACCCACACATTTAAGTTTGAGAAACACGGGTCCAGGTGGAAGCACTGAAGCTAGCTGAAGGATCTCTCAGCCCCGCCCCCTTCCACTCTTTGCTCTCCTCCTTAGCAAAGCTCAGCCCTGCATTGGCCCTGCACAAAATTTCTGCAAAACCGGACTGTATGGGGAGGGGCCGTGCAGGAGCTACCCCCGCCCGGGAGGGCAGAGGACAAGTGTGATTGGATGGGCGAAAGGCGGCTTTCTCCAGCTCGGGGCTCCGCGGAGAGTAGACACTCCCCCTACCCTCCCCCGACACCTCTCCACCCCCACCCCCCGCAGCGGCTACCGCCTGCCTCCCGCCGGCTGCCACGAAAACCCGGAGCAGCTGCGTGTGCTCGCGGAAAGTCCTCCTAGGGGCTACGCCGGGCAGCTGGGCATGCTCAGTAGCTGGGGGAGGCTTGGGTGGAGAGTAGAAAGCTTTGGCTCTGCCTCCCACCCCCTGCTAGCGGCCCCCGCACCCCTTGTCTCCAGCCCGTAGTAGTTGCCCGGCGTGTGCCGGGGGAGACCACGAACATGGCGCTCTTAGCGATGTAGCAGCCCAGGCGGAGAAAGGGATGAGGCACCGCCGCTTCGCTGACAGCCAGCCACCAGGTAGGCAAGCGCGCCTGGAGGGGCTGCCTGGGTGGATATGGACGCGGGGAGGGGCGCTTGCGAGGATGCGCACGGCTGGGACCCGGGGCATCTTGCTTTGCCGGGGAGAGGATGCGAAGCGGACATCTGTGACAGCGCGCAATTGTGCATCTCCTAGGAGATGTCAAAGGCTGGGGACCCGCCGGCTGGAGGGGAGGGATCTGGGGACCGCCCCCCGCCCCCCGCACACACACCCATGCGCTACCATCCAGCCTGGGCGCTCCACGGGTCAAATAAAGGATAGTTCCTTTCTGCTGGGTGGGAGGGAGTGGAGGAGAACCCCGGATACCAGTCTTGGGAGTGCGCTGGTCGACCGGACCGCTGGCAAGACCGGCACCAGCTCTTTGTGTATACAGCCGTGCACGCCCGGGGGTGTCACGATGCCTGCATCTTCAGAGGTGTGTTGGACATATTGCCAGGGCAGGATTCCCGTGTGGTTTTTGTCTCTTGGCAGGTGTGAATTGGGAGATGCAATAGCTGAGCCTGTATGGGGCTGTGTTTTCCTTTGTTACTTGCTTGAAGTGTGTGTGCGTGCGTGGTGGGTTGTAATGGTGAGAGAACTTCTGCTCGTGGGCACGCGTGTGGGCAGAGTGTGGAAGAGGATCTCGGTTCCAAACTCTTGTCAAAATTGAGTGCTATGTCGGCCTCCCGGAGGCACACTTGGAAAGTCCAGAGACAAGTGCCCAGTTTGGAGCCCTTCTCTAACCCGTGTGTGTTTATCTGGAGCTTTAAACATGGGACACAAATTAATTCAACATCAGCTATCAATTAAGGGAATTTGAAGCATTGAGGCTATCAGCGGTGGGCTCTTTTTTTAGGCCAAATTAATAAAGACAAAAAGAAGTTGGCATAAAGCCAGAGAAAAGTGTCATAGTTAATAGCTGATGATAGCTTAGAAGGCTGAATGCACTTTGGGGGAAATCTGGAAACCTGGCATTCTACCGGGTTCTACCAAGAAAAAACCACAGGGTCTTGGGTGACTCACAGAACCTCTCAGCCCATCCTTTTATCTTCTGGGGTCTGGTGGCACGCAGACACTCTCTCACCTGAGTCCAGCTGGGCTCGATGAGCTTTGGAGCCCCTACTACACCCCATAATAATAGCTCTGTCACATTATATTAGTATATCTGTTATACTCAGCAGTACAACTCAGGGAGGGAAGGTAAGTTTAGAATATGCCTTTATTTTTTGCCTCACAATTTAAAGGATGAACATCTTTGACTACAAAGTTTAGAAACACTTCCCTTTTGTACATACAGCATTTATTTTATGGTCTCCTTAGCAAAAATGAGTCAGTATCATCAAAACGAAATGAGGAATGTATGTGGAAAATGCATTTAAGTAAATTAAAGTCATGAATGTCCAATATGATAGTACCTTGACTTGGAATACATAATGTGCAAAGCAGAAGCACAGCTAATGGAAGCAATACAAGCTGATGACAAGTTCATTGATAGCTTTGGTCTTAGAATAAAAATTTTCTGTCGCTGTGTGAATGGGTAGAGATTGATTGTACCATGTCCCTGCATTTGCTATTTTGGAAATAAATGTGAGTTTTAATTGCAGTCATTGAAAACACAGTTTGGCATTGCCTCTCCTTCACTGTGTCAGAGTTTGCTATAACACTGCAGGTGTGAGAGGCAGGTGTTCTATCTAGGTTGTGGTATCATCTTGGTGATGAGACAGCTGAGTTTGGGCTCTGACACCCATTTTTAGCTTTGTGATCTTGCGCAAGCTATTTAACTTTACCAAGTCTCAATGACCTCGTCTGTAAAAGAAGCTTAGGAAGACTTTAGGTAAGTAAGACTTACCTAAGTGGGTGGGTGTGTGGATTACTCATACTATAAACCACCAAGAAAATTGTGGTGACCCTTCCAAGAGGAAGGAAAATGGTTGTTTATTTAACCTATACTGGGTGCCTTGTTTCATGCTAGTCAGGTTCAAAAATGTGATCTCATTTCATCTTCCCAACGATATTAGTTTCCTAGGGCTGCCATAACAAACTACCAAAAGCTAGGTGACTTGAAACAAAAACTTATTCTTTCACAGTTCTGGGGGCTAGAAGTCCACAATCACGGTACAGACAGGCTTGGTGTCCTCAGACACCCCTAGGGGAAGGTTCTTTCTTGCCTCTACTAGTTTCTCACAGCCCCTGGTATTCCTTGACTTGTGATAGCGTAACTCCAATCTCTGCCTTTATCTTCATGTGGCAAAATTTCCCCTTCTTATAAGGACAGCATTCATTTTGGATTTCGGGCCCACCGTAATTCAGTCTGACTCCATCATAACTTGATTACAATATAAAGACCCTCTTTCCAAATAAACTCACATTTACACGTTCTGGTTGGGTGTGAATTTTGGGGGGACACTATTCTGCCCAGTATGCCAACACCCATGTGATCTGTGTTTAATGGCAACAGTAATGTGAGCACACAAGCAGAAGGTAAAGATAGAGTGGCGTGGGTTCAGAAATGACTGTAAAGGTTATTCAGTGCATCTAACCTATCTGAGGTTTAATTTACCCAGAGCTGGTAGGAAACAGCTGTATTCAAACACGCCTCACTTATACAAATGTCCCTCATCTGGAAATCTGGACAATCCAGGATCTCAGTCTTGAACAGGTAATATACCGTATTTTGCCATGTATAATGTGCACTTTTTTACCTAAATTTTTGAGGGACAAATAAGGATGCATATTATACGTGGGGAGTAATTGAAATACATCGTATCTCTTCTTGTGTTTTGTAATTATTTGTTACATAAAATTTCTTGTACCATAACAGTGACCAGAGGGGAGAGGGGAGGGAATTTCAGGGGAAAAGGGTGAAGGGTCTGTAGGAACAATTATAAAGGACACATGGACAGTAACAGGGGTGGGTGGAAATGTGGTGGGGAGGGCTGGGGGGCTGGGCTGGGGTAGGGGGAAAAGGCAGAAAACTGTACTTGAACAACAATAGAAAGTGCTGCCTGGCTGGTGTAGCTCAGTGGATTGAGCGCGGGCTGGGAACCAAGTGGTCCCGGTTCGATTCCCAGTCAGGGCACATGCCTGGGTTGCAGGCCAGGTCCCCAGAGAGGGCATGTGAGAGGCAACCACACATTGCGGTTTCTCTACCTTTCTTTCTCCTTCCCCTCTCTCTAAAAAACAGAATCTGTAAGAAAAAAATGCTAAAATTCCTTTATAATACAAAAACTATCTAAATATAAATAAATGAATAATTGAATTAAAAAATTAAAACAAAAGATTTCCCCCCCTGAAAGTTTGGACCAAAAACGTGGGTGTGCATTATACATGGGAATGCATTATACCCGGCAAAATACGTTACCTAACAGGCCCTGTCCCAAATGGATTTGTTAATGTTGCCTTTCTCCCTTTTGCTACCCCACCAACGCAATGCAAACAAACAACGGAAGTCCAAATTAAACAACAAAAATAACAATAGCAACAAAAATACCCCAATCTTAACACTTCTCTAACCTTTCTTATCCTGGTAAATGGCACCTCCGTCCGTGGAGTTGCTTTACCAGAAACTAATAACCATCTTTGATACCTCCATTCCCTTTGCCTTCCACATCCATAACCCTCAGTCTTACAAATTCTGTCTTCTACTCAGACCTCTACGTATTATCTAGAGAGACTCTTCTTTCCACCCCACCCCCACCCCCGTCATCGAACTTTAAATCGTTGTCTCTCACCTGGGTTATTAGTATAATTTGCTGAGAAGACCCCTGGTTCCTTGCTTGGCCTCTCCAGTCCTTCATCCAGAATGTGTAGGATCATATCAGTTTCCTATACACATTCCTGGGAGATTCCAGAGACTCTCAGAGCCCTGGGTACTTGGCTGCCTCATCCCGGGCATCTCTTCCTCTTGTTGCTGTGGTACTGATCTCCTGTTTTGGATACCCCACACACTTACCTTCTACGCTTTGCACGTTCAAGCAACACCCATCCTTTGGGCCTCTTGATCTCCCTTCCCCATAACCCAAATCTCTCACCACCTTTCTGCTTTTCTACCAGAGCACTTCTGTTCTATTTATTTGGCTATTTAATGTCTTGCATGTAGATATTCAATAACTATTTAGTGAATGACTGACGGAATAAATATTCTTCCTCATAGCATTTTTCTGTGCCAATTTAAAGATCTTATTTTTTATTTTATTTTTTTTAAAGATCTTATTTTTTAGAACTTTTTTTAAAATTTACTACCTTGTATAAAAGGAGCGATTTAGAAACCCATTCTGACTTCACAAGAGGAGTATTCTTGGCTTTAACAAATGCATTTTCTAAAAATTGGTTTCAAGGGAGCAGTTAATAATTGAGTAAAAATATTTTCTGGCAACTGAGGATTTTGAAAACTGTATCAGTCAGTCAACAAATATTTCAAAAATACTTGCTGAACATTCATATTTGCCATGTTAGGCCCTAGGAAGACAATGGTAAAATAGACTTCTAGCCTTCTAGAGATTAGTAAAACATAATAATCATATTATGTGTAATAATAATTAAAATCAACAGCATTGTTTATTGCGCTTCTGTTATATGCTAGCCACTCATCAGTCCCTCTCTGTACTTATTGCTATAGATAGCCCTCCAATTTTTCTCAATAACACAGAACCCAAATCAGATTCACAACAAATATTTGATGAATTAATAATTAGTAGATACTGTTATCCTGATATTTTAAAATAGAAAACATGTTTACCTGGAGAAAAGGGTATTTGTTTTTTATATATATAAATGACTATATATATATATATATATATATATATATATATATATAACCCTGCCGTTGCTTTCAGAATGTATCTAGGTGGGCCCTGTTCTGCTTTAGAAGTCATCCTGCCTATTTTCATTGTCCTTGGGGTTAAAATAAGGGACAGATTGCTCTCTGTGTGGGAACAGGTCCCTGGTGTTTCTTGGTCTTCTACAGTTGTCACAATTCTTAATCACCAGCTGAATTGTTTTATTTGTCCTGTGGAATACATGTGAGAAGTAACTTAATGTCTCTCTCATTCAGAGCTTTTTTTTTTTTTGGTAGTTTTGAATAGCAGGACTGAGTGCCTGAGGGAAGCGATTGTGGTTTAATGCAGGAACACAGGTTACACTGTAGATTTCTACGGCATCCTCAACTTCATGTCATTTTATTATCTGCATAAAAGGTGATTTTTAAAGATAAAAATATTTGTTAATGCATATGGTTAAGTATAACTTTTTATCTAAGTAACGAATCAGACATTGGGTCTTGCTTTTGTTTAAAAGTGAATGATAAATAATTGAATCAGTTAAAACCTAAAGAAACTAATAAGAGATTTCAGTAAGGTGGGTGCTTAAAAAAACTGGCTACCCAAAATGCCAGTATTTACCAACTAAAAAATATAAGAGAACATGATTCTGTTCATGAATCCACAAAAATATAAATTACCTAGGAAAAATAGTCAATGTACACAAAATATCGGAGACTAATAAACTATAAAATTTTACTCAGGCAAATGAAAACATATCTTATTCTAAGGTAGAAAGATGGATATTATGAACTGGTTATGCTTTCATGATTAATTTGTTTTATTGCATTGGGATTTGGGAAAATTTGACAAATCATTTTAACATCAGTCTGGAAAAATATCTATATGACAAAAGTCAAGAAAATTTTGCAAAAAATATATTTGTGGGTAGGTGGTAGGTCATCTTTCCAGAAATAAAAATAAATTTGATCATCAAACTACAATCATTATAGCCGTGTGGAAGAATCGGTCAATAGCTCAATGGAATCGAATAGCCTGAAAATAGATTCAGGTAGTTTTTGGAAAAAGAACTGTACTTGACAAAGCATTTTGAAATAGTGAAGAGTATTTGACAAGGTCAAGGAAATTGGCTAAGTATGTAGAAAACTTTCAACTAAGAACTTCTGTTTACGTGACTCACTAGACTAAGTTCCAAATAAATTGGAAAGGTTACCTGCCAGGTGAGAAACAAAGCTAGAATAACATATTTAACCATTGTAGGGGAAGATTTTTTTGGTGTAAAATTGATGGAAAGAATCACAAAGCAAAGGGTAGATTTAAATGTACTTTAAACTTTTGTATGTAGAAAAATACAGTTTCAAGCAGAAAGCAGTCATGAAGAAAAGTATTGACACCAAGCATGGCAGGACTGATAATATAATAGTGATACTGAACTCTTGCTTATCAGTAAGTAGAAAATAGCAACTCAATAGAATTGCCTGAATATCTGAATAAGTAATTTAAAAGGAAGAAATAAAAAGGCTAATACACATATTTAATAAATGTCCTTACTATTAATCACAGAAATGGAAATTAAAACAAAAACGAGATACTATGTTTCATGTATTAAACAAGCAGTGTGTGTGTGTGTGTGTGTGTGTGTGTGTGTGTGTTCTAAAATGGCACGGGCAAGAGTGAAGTGAGAAGGATGTTCTCACTGCTGCTGGGAGGAACTTACGTGATAAAACCCTCCTGGAGAACAGTTTGAAGATATTTATGAAAGCTTTTAAAAGTCCAAGTTATCTGACCCAAGTATTTCTCTGGCTTTTTATTTTACTTTTATTTTTCTTTTCTGCTAAGGAAGTGGATGCAGGCAAATTTTTATTTAGAGAATTATTTATAAAATTTGCAATAATAGTAACAATTAATCAATTTATATAACTGAAAATTGGGGGCCCCAAGTGACAGGCTATTGCGCAAGTGTTAAAGTTGATTGTTTTGAAGATTATGTAGTCACAGGGAACAAACTTTATCACTTTAAGTGGAAATAACCAAATAAACTACTGCATTATAATGATGAGTTTTTTGAAATGGAACTATCACAGAGGCATATAAAAACTGGAACAAAAACAGAAAGGTAAACAATGCCTGGGTGGTAGAAATATGGATGGATTTGTTTTGATATTTTTATACTTTTCCAAATTTTTCCAAATTTAGTCAATGATAACACTGTTTTATGAAACAATAAAAGCCTGCTATTTTACAAATATGACCGTGATACACATTCAGGTTATAATTATTCATTTATATAACAAACATTCATTGATTATCTCTTTTTTTTTATTAATTTTTTTGTTTAATTACAGTTATTTGCAGCCTCTCCCCTCCCCCCTCCCTTCCCCTCCTGTCCCAGCCCCCCAACCTCCCTCCTCCCCCTTAGTTCTGTCCATGTGTCCTCTATGCCAGGGGCTCTGCCAAGTGTTATCAGCAGTGACTCTTAGTTTGCATACGAATGAAAGAAAGTCTAACTTGAGCAAAGGGAATTTACTAGAAGGTTATCAGGGAGCTAAGAGAATTGCCAGGATTGAGCGGGATGGGACAAAAACAATAACAACCTTCACCAAAAGACAGGAGTAGAAGCCCAGCAGAGCCTAGCCAGGTCCGGGGTCTAGATATCAGGTACTAGAGAAACGGCCCAGAACAGCCTGCGGGGGGTTGGGCCACAGGCCTCTGGTCCGTCATACTTTGGGGCTTCCTCACCACACCTAGCCCACTTTGTATTTTTCTACATACAAAAGTTTAAAGTATATTTAAATCTGTCTTTTGCTTTGTGATTCTTCCCATTAATTTTATATTAAAAAGTCCCTTCCCTACAATGGTTAAATATTTTCTTCTAGCTTTGTTCCTCACCTGGCAGGTAAACTTTCCAATTTACTTGGAACTTAGTCTAGTGAGTCACGTAAACAGAAGTTCTTAGTTGAAAGTTTTCTACGTACTTAGCCAATTTCCTAGGCTCTTACCAAATACTCTTCACTATTGGAAGAGAGAGGAGGGCACCGTGATTAGCAGGCCCACCGCCCCTTTTACAATGAAAGAAGCATAAAAGATGGCATGGTTGCTAAACAACCAAAATCAAACTAAAATGAAATGACAATAAAAATGCCCACCACCAGAGGACTTGGAGGTCAACAGCAGTGGGTAGCAGCCATCTGTCCCTCCCCTCTACATGGAACATTCACTGAGATGTAGTCACACCTAACGCAGGGTTCCTGGTATGGTGTGTGCCAGATGATCCACACAGGAGACGCTGTTTACTCCTGGTGTCGGCAGTGATACGTCCTGAAGAAGGTGGCTTTTCAGATCTTAGTGTAGGGGTGGAGTTTTTGAAAGGGAGATCCCATTTTTAGGTGAGACAAGAGCCAGTGAATGGATTATCTAAGAGAAACTGTTTAGCAGAAGTAAGAGGTATATCGAGGAAATAGATGGGGTACTCACGCAAGTCTAGGCTTCTTTTTATTCTGAATTAGCTGACACTCAGAAAGCTCTACAGTAATGTCTGAGTGTAATCCACCAAGAATACTGGACTCTTGGTTCAAATAACTTTTGGTCCATAATACTATGAAGTCATTCACAGATCAGTGTGCATTCTTCCTACAGTTTGTATCATAAACAGGAACTAGCTGTGGCTGACCAGGTAATTTAATGCTCAGGTTCATGTTGCTTTGATAACTATTTATAAACTTTCCCAGAGGAAAGAAAACTTGTAAAGGGAAGGAAAAAAGGGAATTATTCTTTAATTGCACCAAAAAACAGGACAGAGAAAAACTTCAATCACCAAGAGGGGCCTCTGCCCTGGATATTTCATGATAAAGAGCTGAGCTGGGCTGCACCTGTACAGTCATGCCCTTCTGTGCCAATCAGAGAACCCGTGTGCCACCTTGGCTCCCTCTGGGTCCTGCTCTGCCTACCCGTGTCCTTGGGTTCATGCGCTCAAGGGGGCCTGAGGAAAGACTGTTAATGGAAGGTGTGGTTGGTGTTTGGGCATGCAAATATGGTAGTCCACACACAAGTGCTGGAGGCCAGGATAGAATGAGCAAGGCAGAGGGGCAGGAGGCTGGGTCTCCTTATTTTACCATGTTCTGGAATTCAAGAAGTCTATATTTAAACCTGGCTTCTAGGTTGTTATGAAGACATATTTTTCAGGCTAGGCACATGGAGCGTATTTAATAATTTTTAGCTTGAATTACCAAATTTAAATATCTTAGATATAATAAAGAGGTCTCTGTTTGCTCCGTTTGTGCTCTTGCTCCCGCAAGTGTTAGGATCAGGCCTGTTTGTGTAGCTGTTGTAGAAGGATAACACTCGGTTATACACACCCGTACGTTAGCTGCCTGTGCACCATCAATGCGGATTATGTGGAAAGTAGAGCACACTCCTGTGATGATAGCTAGCATATTGAACAGGATGTGTTAAGCCCTCATCCAGCTATTTTACCCGAGTCTCTTAATTAATCTTCATAGAGCTCTATAAAATGGGCCATTCAAGGCAAAATATCATGGAGGTAGGTAGGGTAGCAGTCTAACCCTGGCTCATCCAAATCCAATTGTCCATCAAGACTGTGCTATATGGCAATTCAGTAGGTAAGAAGAGAAGTTTTGTTTGGAGTCCTTGAACCTTTAATAATTTAAAAATTGCTGGATTAATCCACCCACCCTGACTCTCAAATCCTCCGATTCAGCATTTCTGTTCATGCAGATTTTCTCATGAAAGGGAGAGGAAATGCATTGACTGCCTGCCTGTGTTCAGTATTATGATTAACTGAATGATCAAAGCCCAAAATCAATATTCGGTGGCTTTTGTAAGAAACAAATTTAACGTACATTTTAAAACAGATGTCAGTATAGGATTCCTCCTGCCCATTTGCAAGGGACTTGCCATCTGTGTCATTGGTGCTGAAGGTAAATGGGCAATGGAGAGTGCCCTTGTTTGTCCTTAAAGCGCTGGTTCATCCCCAAGCCTCCACTGCCCCGTTGTCCAACTGAGACAGGACGGCCTTATCCCAATATTACTGGTTCTGTCACTCTTTTAATAACAAATTACAGGGGGACGGGCGAGGGGTCACTCCCTCACACCTTCAGTTCCAAATATAAGATTGATGATAAAGTCAAAAGTCGTTAGCTTCACTTTTCAATTAAAATTCAAATTTAAGGTTAAATTTGATACTATTTTAGAAACTGTTTTAGTTACTTTCTGGATGGAACTTGATCCCTTTGTTTCTAGGCATGGTCATTTGACTTACCCAAGTGGACGTGTGCATAAAACACTGATTTTCTAGCTAATTGTTCTTATGTCAACTGAGTTGCTCTCTCGCCTAATTTAGCTCCACTACAATTTACTGACTCAGGAAGAGAACTTCCTGGAAGGGAAGAGTAGAAAACTTATACTCAGTTGTTTAAAAGGATTCTTCCCCCAAAGTAAGAACAGTTACTACTTGGGTATAATTTAACCTCTAAATATATAAATATTGATGGAGGAGGGCGTTAAAGGAACACCCCCTCTGCCCCCCCAAATCCTTACAGAAACTGAATGCAGAGCTGTCCTCATCTGTGTGGTTTTTAGAACAATGTCACTTCGCTAGGGTTTAGAGACACGCAAACAAGTAATAAAAGGAATTTTCTAGTAATATTTGAATTCATGACTTCAATTCAATAGTAGTTTGTTATACACTTTGTAAGAGTTTTTAAGCTACCAGCTACCTCCAAAGTCCTGTCCTATCTTCTTACTACTTCAGGTAGACTCCACTCACCCTTCTCACAGCCAAGGCTTCCCTAAATCTCACCAATTTAAAACGTTCTTGCATGTGCCCTTCCCTGTACCCACTGCCTCTCCTCTTAGCATCTCTCAACAAGGCCTTGTGTCACCTTCCTACCTGTTCTCTTTCTCATCATTCCCGCTCCAAAATAAACATCCGGTCATCTGGTTATCACTTTCTCGTTGAAAGCTTTCTACCTAGCTATCAATCTCCTCCCCACCCCTCAAAAAAACCACACAATTCTTCCCGAGGTTCTGGGCCACCCCTTTCAAAACATTCAACACAGTGTTATGTAGATGTTTTCTTCCTTGACTCCCTTCTTGCACTAGACTGAAAACTCTTCTAGAGCAGATATTTTGTATCTTGGTTTTTGTATCCTCAGCACCTAGCTTTGTGCATGCGCATGTCAGGTCTTTAATAAATGTTTGTGGATGAATGCGTGTTACCTAAACTAAAAAATGAGACCAGATGTCAAAGGGAAATGCCATAGTTGAAAATTCTAGAATGGAACCTGGCAATGATATAATTCATTTCCTTAAAAAATAGTTTCACACTAACGTTCATTTTCTACATTCTATAAATGAAAGACCAGGCAGGAAAGATTAATATTATCTGTTTCTGTTAGAGAAAAAAACTTTAAATATTGGGTAGGTGTATAATGTGGATATTCTAAATACACTGAAAAAAGAGAAAGTAGTGAAGGAAATTGTTAACTCAGAGCAAGCTTTCCACAGTAGAGTATATAAACTGAGCTTCTTGCAAAACCTTAAGAATAATTATTTGATTTCTATATGCAACTTACACCTACTGCTCTGTTGTCCCATACCTGGCATGAACGTGCTTGGTTGGTGACGTGGCCCTTGCTTGAATATCAATTGATTTTTATACTGAAAACTGGGGTTTTATCGAGTTCTACCCAAGTCTTTGGCACCACTTATTTTCATAGTAACAGATGCCCTAAAAAAATGAGGAAAACTAGGAAGGATTGGGAGAGAAGTGAATCAAAGTAAGGAGTCCAAGCAAGGGGCTCTCCACTGTGAGACCCAGGCTCTCTTCAGGCTTTTGGTCAGGAGTATTTGTGGCAGGATTATCACAGAGAAGATTCTAGGGATAAAACTGGAAGGTATTTTAAAGGCAATTCATAGATACCTTCCATGAAAGAAGTTACTGTGTTTTCTTTAGCTTGGATTCCCATGGTGGGTACCTGTGCTGGCGTACTAGCAGGCTACAGTGATTGAAAGACACACTTGCCACCTAGAGCCACTAACAAGTAGGAATCGGGGACAGCAACTGGAGGCTCTTACTGCCTATGAAATATGGTTGAGCTGGCTGTCCTTTCAGAACTGGAAGACGTAGGAAAACACTGCGCTTTAGTAGGTACTAACATTTGACAGTGTTAATTAGAGTTTCCAGTTGTGGCATGCACAGTGTGAAATTTCCCCTACAAATCCAGATTTTTGGCTTCTCTTTTTAAAAAAAATCATGCATACAGAAACACAAAATTAGACAACACTAACCATGTTTTCTCATGGCAACCATCCACTGTGGCTGAGTAGCAGCTGCCACCACCATAGGCGGGCGATGGAGTTTCACTTTGCTGCAGCTCCTATCACTCTCTACTGTGCATCCTCAGGGCATCTTACATGTTTACGTTAACCTCTTGGTCCTTGAAGGCTGTTGAAATTGTAATCTTTGCATTAGAAGAGATGATTGCTCTATGGTTTGGGATTATTTTATCCTTATAGTATATAGTTTCTTCTTAATCCCATTTCCTGAAAATGAATCAATTTATTTCATAAAGATAAAGCAAATGACATTGGAAACAAATGCATTTTTGAAAATTCTATTCTAGAAAAAAATTTAAAAAAACCTTAACCATAAGCCTTCAGTGCTGGTATGAAGTTAATTTAAAATGTAGAGTTTAGGGACAGCTGGTGGGAATATTCGCATAGTTAGGTGTCAGTAACTAAACTTTTTCAATATTTTTCCAGCATAAGAAGATTATAAAGAATTTCCTCATGTGTTTCATTTCAACTAAAGTGAAATAGAAAAAGAAATCATAGGTTCTTGAGCTTGAGTGTTGAGCTTGCTGGAGGTAGAAATTATTAGAACTCAAAAGTGTGCTATCATATTTCATGTGATATAATCATCTGGAAAGTATAAAACACTGAGAATGCAAATATGCCCACAGAAGTGCAGTAGAACCTTATAAATGATATGCATTCTATAGAATGGCTGGCAAAATCTCAAAATCAATATTGGAATCACCCAGGGTGACTGGAAATAATGATATCACTGTACCTTACTAAAAAGTAATGAAAAACAAATGAGATAGAAAATTCCAGAGTTATCCCCAGAGTTTTTATTTGTTTGAGCTGGGGGCAGGGGGATTGATTGATTTTAGGAGTGTTTTTTTTCTTTTCTTTTTTTCTATATTTTTTCAGACCTTAGTTTTATTTTAAACACAGAGCACACCCCACCCATTGAAGGCGGTTTTCTTTTCCACACAGACCAGGGTATGCAGATGTCACTGTAAAACAGACACAATGTTTGGTTCTAAGTTAATCACTTAACTGGTGAGTTTATAATAAGGATAATTGGACCTGTTTACCAGGGTGGTGTCTGCTTGCTTCTGCTTTGTCCTTTGATAGGATAGATAAAAAATAGGAAACCTATTATAAGGAGCATTCCCAAGTAGTCATTCAATTCAACAGACATTCATTATGAACTACTGTGTTTATTTGGGGTGGCACTTGACCCTGTGGAGTAATTGAACATAAATAAAAATCCCTTGTATGTAAGGAGAAACAGGTAGTAAACAATAAACATATAAGTAAATGTATGGAATGCCAGAAAGTTATTATGCTTTGAAAAAATAGAGTGGTTCATAAGGGAGATCAAAAGTGCTGGTTGGTGTAGCTCAGTGGATTGAGCGTGGGGTGGGGCACATGCCTGGGTTGCGGGCCGGGTCCCCAGTGAGGGCCATGTGAGGAGCAACCACACTTTGCTGTTTCTCTCCCTCTCTGTCTCCCTCCCTTTCCCTCTCTCTAAAAAATAAATAAATAAAATCTTTAAAAAATAAAGGTGCTAAGATGGTAACAGGAAAAGTTTAGTTTTCAACAGGGGTGGGGGACGTGTCAGGCTATGCCTCACTGAGAAGGTGACATTTAAAGGAGGGGAGGGAACTACCCGTGTAGAGATGTCCTGTGATAGATATGAGAGAACATCACAGGCAAAGAGAACCCAGTGCAAACACTTCAAGGTAGAAGACCTGGCTTACCTGAGGACGTGCAAGGAGGCCAATGTGTTTGGAACAGAGTGAATGAGGGAGCTGCAGAAGGAGACAGGATCAGGGAGGTGAGCAATCAGAACCAGTAGGCAGAGATGAAACACCTTGGCCTTTTCTCTGTGCAAGATGGGGAACCACTGGAGAGATTTCAGAGGAGCACAGAATGTGATGTAGTTTCTACAAGTCCCTTTCTAGAGAGAGGAAAGCGCGAAAGCAGGAGACTGATCAGGAGGATGGTAATTCAGGAGAGAGATGATGATGATGATTTGGCCAGGCTTGTAGCAGTGAAAGTGGCAGAGGTAGTGTTTTCTGAGGATTGGGTGCAGGATATTAGAGAGAGGAGCCAGGGATGACTCCAGGATTTCCAGCCTGATCACCTAGAACAGGGGTGTCAAACTCATTTTCGCCAAGGGCCACATCAGCCTCGCAGTTGCCTTCAAAGGGCTGAATGTAATTTCAACTCCTTAACAGTTAAGGAGTAGTTACATTTACACACTCCTAAAATTAGTTCTGCCTTTTGAAGGCAACCTCAAGGCTAATGTGGCCCCCAGTGGAAATGAGGTTGACACCCCTGAACTAGAAGCATGGAATTTCCTTCAGCTAAGAAAGGGAAGACTTTGGGAAGAATAAGTTTCTAGGGGAAAAATCAGAAGTTTTGTTTTGGGCATTAGACATCTCAGTGGCTGTTTACTTCCAGTGGAGATGTTGAGTATCTGTGTACTGGCAGATGGAAGTCAACAGACATCTAGGTGGACACTACCGGGGGTTGCTATGTTCATAACTGTTGTCCTCTTACCATGTTCCTGCAAAATTTGTCAGTTGTTAAAAACCCTATTTTTTGTTAGCCAACTGTGATGGCACTGATTGGACAATATATTAGTATAGACAAGAACACGTCGCGTACAATGGGTAAAAGGACATTGAGCCCATGTAAGTTGCACTCAAAGTCATTTAGAAATGAATGAGATAAGGTAACCGCAGGTGCTGAATTGGAGTCTTAGTGAAGCATGCAGCTGTAAAATGCATCTAATGTTGAAAAATAGCACAGAAGTAAGGCTACGACTGACCTTATGGTGAAACAGAAAGGATAAACTGTTCCCCAGGACTAAGTCATTTACCCATGTGATGCAATTGCATTCTCTTAGGGCACTGATGAACCAGTTGGTAAACCATCTCCTCCAAGGCATTAATGGACCTCTGTGTCCCCAATATATTTACTAGGTCCTTGAATAATGTCATTTCATTATAATGTTGAAGAGAAAAAAAAATTGATTCCCGTCTGGGGCCACCATTTGTGTGGGTTTCCTTTTAGGATTCTGGGTTCCTCCTACATCTCAAAAATGTGCATTTGAGGTGACTTGTGTCTATATTGTCCCAGTCTGAGTCAGTGTGGATGTGTGTGTGAGTGCACCCTGCATCCTGTCCAGGGTGGGTCCTCTCTTGTGACCTGAGGTGCTGGGATATGCTCCAGGCACTGGCCACCTGCCACCCTGAACTGGAATCAGCAGGTTGGAAGAGAATTACCATATTTTGCTGTGTACAATGTGCTCTCGTGTATAATGCACAGCCTCATTTTTGGCCCAAATTTTCAGGAAAAAAAAATCTTTTATTTTAATTTTTTAATTCAATTTTTTATTTATATTTAGAAACAAAACTGATTATTGTATTCCAGGGTATTATTTTGCATACAGATATTGTTATTACTTTCTAGAGTTACACTTTTAACATACAAGCATAAATAAAAGAATGAAATCATTTACATAGATAAGGAATTAGTACTATCCACATATAACATGCATCCTTATTTTTCCCTCAAAAATGTGGGCAAAAATGTGCGAATTATACATGGCAAAATACGATACCTTGTTTTTATTAATTTTTCTTAAGTGTGTGTATAGCTCCATTTATTTCAGTGTTTAAATTACAAGTGTTTTGGGTCTGTTTTTTTAGAAGTTTGGTGGTGTTTATGACTAGAAATATGCTGTAGGAACTTAACTCATGTCAATTAGCCTATGATAAAATTGGTTGCATCATTACACTTAAAGTTGCAGTTTTCAAGAACTTATCGACAATGTTAAGTGAGGACTTACTGTGATGTGGTTCCTGCTGTGATCCTTTCTAGGAACAGATAGTATGAAAGTGGAGAAAGTTGGAGAAAGCATAATAAAAGTTATATCTATTGCCTAGCTAATAAAATGATTTTAATGTGTCTAAGCCTTGCTACAAACCCCAAGCTAAAAATAGTTTTCAGTGGAGAAAGAAGAGTGTATAACATGTCTGATGAGAGCAGGGAGACAGGTCTTAGTCATATTTATATGTTTGACTATAGTAATTGTTAGTGAATTTTAACTGGGTGTTGAAATGTACTTGATCAACAAGAAGTGAGGAATGGATATTGGACAGGCAGTTAGCAGCTTGCAGTGAGATTTAAAAAATAACCCAGATGGTTCCCTTGATGAGAATATATGAGTGGGATAGTAGGGAAAGTGTTTTAAAATTGGCCATCTGCTGCAAAGAATTGTGGAGCAAGAAGCAAGAAGGAGATGCAAAGTTAAGGAGGTTATATCAAGATTGTTAGTAGGATATTTAGGCTTGGCAGGCCCCAAATCATTGTGCTCCTGAAATAACAGATTTTAAGCCTTGGATTTGTGATATAGGCTTAAGAAATGCATCATCATCTGTATAGTAAGGATCCCTCTAGACGACAGCTTGGATGTTGGAATTTCCATACCAGACAACACCTTGGATGCTGGAGTTTCCCACTTGGAATGCCAGAAACGTGTAGAGAATCCTTTCAAACTTTCAGGTTTTCCTAAAGGAAGGAAGAGAAGAAATTCTGGGAGAGCTATCAGAGCCAGAAGAAGAGTGATCTTGAAGAGCTGTGTATCATCAGCACGGAGCCCTTCTTGACCAACTTTGGTTGCTCTGTTGTTGAACCTGAGTGGTATTATAGTTTTGCCCTTCCATAGTCAGGACTTCAGGGCTCACTATTCAGTTCTTTCATGTTTGGGACCTAAGTATTGTAAAACTTCAGGGAACACTGTTCACATCTATCTGGTTCATGTGAATGGTGCCTCCAGGGATGTTTTAGACCAGAGCCTGAATGGCCTTCTGCACTGATTCTGCTTGTATTTGTCATTGATTTGGTCCAAACTTTGAGAAATGGATCACCATACCTTGTTAATTATGTTTTCTGTTCTCCTTCTCCCTCTTGACTGTAAGAGGCTTGAGGGAAGAAGCTAGATTTTATGTGTATATCATAAAACATATCACATAATGCCCTTTGTTGAGTTGCTCAATACCTCTTTTCTAAATACATAAGTGAATAGTAATGCTGGGACTTGTTGAGACTTAACTGTGTGTTAGCCTCTGTGTCAAGTATTTTATCTGCTATGTCCCTTAATTCAAACAGTGGCCTCATGGGAGTACACATTACCTTAATTCAAACCGTGGCCCCATGGGGGTATACATTGCCTTCATTTCTCCTTTGAGGATGTTGAGATGGCAAGCAGAAGGTGAATGAGTGGAAACAGTGAGTGAAGACAATTCTTTCAAGAATTTTGGTATGCAGGGACCGAAAGAGTTGGAAACAGAAGGTTTAACTGAAATAGGATGTTGTGTTGAGGGAGAGCATTTCATAGAAAGATGGATGATGGACTTGGTGTGTTTAAGTGTTGATGGGAAGGATTCAGTTGTCAGTAAGAGATGGAATGTGTGGTTGAGAGAACCAATAATTGACAATCATTCATAGATGACCCCAGGCAACAGAAACATGGATGGATAGACAGGAGGTTTTTTCTCCTGAAGCAGGAAGTAAAGGAGAGGAGGGAAACTTGGTAGTGGGAACCTAAAAGTTCTCATCTGAAGCCTTTTCTTTTTAACTTTGAAGAAGTAGGCAAAGTTAGCTATTCAGTTTGAGGAGAAAGGTTGTGATTGTCATGGCAACAATGCCAGCCTTTTTAAACAAGAGTGGAGAAGGCATGAAATGAACTCAGCAGAGATTTAGAGAGACTGAGTCAGCTAGTCAGAGACCCTAGCATTTCCATGTATTTCCATCAGTTTATATTAATGAACCCATGGCTACAAATTAAAAGTCTAAGTACTCATTGTTCTTGTATCTACCAGAAAAAAAAAGTTTGACTCAACTTAATTAGAATCTAAAATAAAAAGAATAAAGGCCTTCTGCACATAGGGGAAATTTGAATTTTATTCAGTGCACTTAAAGAAAATCAGCTTCCCTTCATCTGATTTCTACTTTTTGATTTGGTTTCATGAAAGTTGGCATTAGGAGGATTTACTGAGTGTATTCCATATAGGCTAAAGTTGTATTTGTAGCCAGATGCTTCAGAAAGTGGAGAGTTAGTGTCTTCAACAGGATTCTTTTTGCTTGGAAGAGACTAAACTCGAAGAGATCCAACTTGAAGTGTACAAGCAAGCTAGGAAATTATTGACCAATAGAGCTAAAAATCCAGAAATACAACTGGATCAGGATCCCAAAAATGTTACCATGGTGCCATTTTTTCCCCTTGTCTCAGCTCCATGTATTTCTGTGTGGGCTTCACTTTCAGGCAGGTTGTCTCATTTATTTTGAAAGATGTCCTCCCCACCCCCGCACTCTGCCACTCAAGGTTTAGATCCAACTGATTTCAAAATCCAGCAGAAGATGCTCGAGGACCCAAGCATTCCAACAAGTCTTAGGAATGAATTTCAATAGTTCAGGTATTACTTTTGTGGGTCACGTGACAGTGTCTATTCCTAGTCTTAGTCGTCCAGCCTGGAGAATGTTCTTGTTGCTCTTTGAGTCCAGCCCCTCCTTAGTGTCAGAAATCAGAGTGTCATTAACTGTCTTTCAAATCACCTGGACCAAGAGTGGGATTAGAGAGGTTTCATGAGTATTATTAGGATGCCAGTATCAGAAGCAGAAGCAATGGATGTAGTCATGAAAAATTTTTTTCTTAGAGTGGATAAAAGTAAAATTGCCTAATGTAATAATAATATTATTTACTAAGTTTTCTGGCCCAGTGAAATTTCTCTGGTCGCAGTTTTGGCAGTCCTAACTTATTGGAGTGATTGTATTTGAAAATACATACTTTTTTCCCTACAAACGGATTAGCAGCTTCCTAAGACACTATATACAGATTTTTTCCCCTAATCCTCTGTGATTTTTTTTTTTTAAGATTTTATTTATTTTCAGAGAGAGGAGAAGGGAGGGAGAAAGAGCAATGTATGGTTGCCTCTAACATGGTCCTCACTGGGGACCCTGCCTGCAACCCAGGCATGTCCCCCCACTGGGAATCGAACCAGGACCCTCTAGTTCCCAGCCCGCGCTCAATCCACTGAGCTACACCAGCTGGGGGAATCCTCTGTGATCTTAACTTTTTATCTTTGTGTCCTAATTTTGCCATTGGACTCCTGCTCCTATTTTGGAACCTTGGTAGGAAACAGATTTGTATGGATATACTGACTTAGTATGAAATTAAAATGAGAGGTCATTTGCATATTTAGAACCTCACTTAATAGGAGGAAAATCAGTGGTAATTGCAACCTAAATGTTTCTCAGGGAGTGAACTCAGCATTTGTGGGGACATGCTCTCATACCAAACTAACATGAAATGCATGCTCTTAGTTCCTCAACTTCTAATATTTTCTTTCTTTGGCTTTCTCAGACAAAGCATGTTTTCTCATGATTTAAGTGATTTAGTATCATGTCCTGTAGAGCTTCATGTTTTGTTAGGTCAGTTCAACTTTTAGACAAAGCAAATAGAAAACTATCTTTGGTAATTACTGTTATTTTGGCTCTTATTTAGTTGAAATGATGTCCTGTACCTTTGTGTTATTTCTACAGCCCTACCTGCCAACCTGTGTTCTGTTTGAACGCTGTTTACCTACCCATTTGTTTGCGTTTGGTTGTTCAGGCATTCTTAAGAAAGTGGCATGCTTAGAATTTTGCCTAATGATTGCCTTCAGCCCCTCTGAAACCATAACATCTCCATTCTTTTCCATGGAATAATTTCAGATATATACTTTAAGATAATTTCATCTGTCCATTAAGAGATTAAATATTAGTGGATTTAGGAACATCAGGGTCTGTGTGCATCTGTTGAGATATATTTGCTTTTCCTGGTATGGTTTGGGTTATTGGTTCTTTTTTTTTTTTTTTTAAGATTTTATTTATTTATCTTTAGAGAGGGGAAGGGAGGGAAAGAAGGAAGAGAAACATCAATATGTGGTTGCCTCTCGAGCATCCCCTACTGGGGACCTGGCCTGCAATCCAGGCATGTGCCCTGACTGGGAATCAAACCAGTGACCCTTTGGTTTGCAGGCTGGCACTCAATCCACTGAGCCACACCAGCCAGGGCTGGGTTATTGGTTCCTATATATACTCTACCTCCTATAAGACTCAGCTCCATGAGCAGCTGTTCCCATGTTAATGGATTGACAGTCCTAAGATCCCTCTCTTTCCCTTCCTGTTACCTTCTTTTGGATTCTCTTCTTAAAAAACCTGTGTATTCTTCCACTTCCTTCTCTAAAAAGAGAAGATTTAAGTCTTCCTCTCCTTCCAGGAAAAATAATGTTTTTCTCCAGAACAATTTTACCTCTAGACTTAAAGGCAGAAAGAACCGAGAAATGAATTTGAAGGAAGTGTTCATTCGGAATCCCCCCCCCCCTTTTTTTTTCAAAAGAAACTCAGCCTCCTTTAATTTTTACAACAGAAGCTGCATATTTGTTTTGGAAATGGCAGCTGAATTTTTTGTGAGAGAAAGGTAGCTGCTGACCCCAGCTGTGCTGAGACACTGGAGTCTGGTTATGTCTGGCCTTCAGCTGCTTCAACCTCATTAATTCAGAATTGACAGCTTTGGAATTTGATATAATTCATAGGGTCCAATCTGGCATATAACTCTGTACTAGCCATGATAGTTAACTAAGCAAAACATCATTATTACAAAGGCAATTTGCATAGTGGATAAGACATGGGATTCTGAACTAGGCAGGCATCAATTCTAGTCCCTGTCTGAACCATTACTGGCTGTGCAAACTGATCAAATTTATTAGTGACTAAGAGCATTAATTTCCTAAGCATAAAAAAAAATACTATTAGGTTCGTCATTAGGATTGCTGTGGGTGACCAACATTTCTGGTCCAAAATGTGACTCTGGTTTTCTTCCTACACATTTTTTCTCATCTGAAATTACCTTGTTCATTTACCTGTTTATTTTTTATTATTTTCCTCCTTCACTAACAAAACACCTCCACAAGTTCAAGGACCTTGTTTATTCTGTTCAGCCCTCTGTCTCCCCAGCTTGGAAGAGGGCCTGGCACCTATTAGGGGATCAGTACATGTGTTGAATGAAAGAATGAATGAATGAGTTAAGCTGAGCACAGACCAAGGCAACGAGTAGGCAGTCAGCAAATGCACTTTGTTTCACTTGCTGACATGCGAGACTGTTCTATATGCGGACTTGAAAGTCTTTCATTTGGATATAATTTTTTTTATTGTCCAGATCATGGAAACTTAGTTTGAAGCTAGTGATTGAGATTCTACTTCTAACATAAACTTTTATTATGTTGAATGCCTTTATTCTTATGTTCTTAAACTCATATTAACCATGAGAACCATTAAAACTTTTGCTTCAGTAAAAGAAATACCAGAGAAGTCAAGAGAGGTGTTGTCATAAGCTGTTAGTAGCAGGTACAAGAAAAGAGTTCAGGTGTCCTGTCTCCTGCCATTCCCCCATACTGCATGTCTGTGTGGTGGTATTACCGTAGAATAAGGAACCTAGTGATGGTAATGGTGGTTCACCTTTATTTCACTTTTAATATGGCAGTTATTATGCTCACAATAACCCCATGAGGTTAGTATTTCAACCCTGTGGTAATCCCCGTATTTCAGATGACAAATTTGAGGCTTTAGAGAAGCTTTTACCCCAGGTCCCGCTGCCACTTCTGGACCCAGAGAAGTCTCTCCCCAGAGCCCACCCTCCTAGCCACAAAGCAGTGCTGACCCCAGACTGCCAATCTCCTGCAACTCAGAGCTTTCATTAAATCCGACTGCCCTTCACACTCTAATCACTGAGAACCAGGGAGAGCTGCTGGAGTGTGACTTGGAGTTCCCTGAATGATGTGTCCTTGTAAGAGCAGAGTCTTCACAGTGTCTTATGAGAAGCCCTGTGTCTGGCCTCCAGGAAGAGGAAATCAGAGAAGCAGCTTGTTGGGTTGAGTTGTTTGAGAGTCAGAAGGGAGCTATCATCCAGCCTCTGGAATAGAGCTTAGTGGCTCTTATTCTCCTTTGAGTAAATTGGTGGGACTATTTTTTAAAATTTATTAAGTTTACTGGGGTGACATTGGTTAATGACATTATATAAGTTTCAAGTGTACAACTTTATAATACATCATCTGTACATTGTACTGTGTGCTCACCACCTAAAGTCTAGTCTCCTGTTGCCATATATTTGCCCATTTTTACCCTCTTCAGCTTTAATTATTATTTCAGTAAGCTGAAGAATTTTTTCAAATAGAAACAAGTGGAATTGCTACAGTAGACCTTTAATCATAATAAGGATTTGTTTTTGAATCACGGGGCCACAGTAGGAACCGGTGATTCAGAACACAGAGAAATATAACAGAAACAAGACCTTTACAAAAGTGACACCCGACAGTGATTTGACATAGGATAGTAACTTCTGTTCCACGTAAGCATTGGGAAGGGTCTGGCCTCAGGGATGGGGTGGTGAGCATGCTCTGCACCTGAGTGTGTGACTTTCAAGAGCTGCTCCAGAGGGAAGGATGGCCCAGTAATATCTCCTGGACCCCAACACTACCTTTCTTCCCAAGGAACTCCAAGCACTCCGCGATGCATTTTAGTTTTCACTTCTTGTGTTTCTGGGGAACAGTGGCAAGTATTCATATTGCTATTTTCAATGCAGATATTAAATCAGATTAATATGGCTAACAGAATAGGCAGCAAAGTATCACACAGCTTCCGGGTGGCCACCCTCACATCGTTGTCGACGCCTGCCTAGGTATTAAAACATGGAGTTTTAGAGGATTCTGATTCCCATAGTGATTTGTAACAATGAGATTCTGAATGGGAAGACATTCTAGTAAGAACTTATTTTTTTAGTGATTATATATGCCTAATGAGTGTCATATGATAAGCTTTAACTCAATAAATCCAAAAGAACACTTTTTACAAGGTAAACTAAAAATTCTAACTCATAAAATAATCATGTAATTTTAGTTGAGAACACTTTTTTTATTTCTCAATGATTTATAAAATAATGGTGCATCTTGCAATTCCTGGTATATTAAATTCAATGAAATATAGAAATATTAACCACAAGCAGTTTTCGAAGGTATGCTAAGCACTGTGTTAAACCTTATATATGCATTATGTCATTTACTTTATTACGGTAGTTTCCCCTTATCTGCAGGGAACACGTTCTAAGTCCCACAGTGGATGCCTGAAACTGCATATAGTACCAAATCCTATGTATACTATATTTCTTCCTATACATATGTACCTGTGATAAAGTTTAATTTATAAGTTAGGCACAGTAAGAGACTAACAATAATAACTAATAGTAAAATGAACAATATACTGTAAGAAAAGTTATGTGAATGTGGTCTCCCTCTCTCTCTGGTAGCCAATCTCATAACCTAGAGGGCTACTGAGTGACTAATGGGCGGGTGGTGCAGACAGCATGGAGACACTGGACAAAGGGATGGTGGACATCCCAGGTGAGATGGAGAGAGACAGTCCAAGATTTCATCACCCTACTCAGAATGGTATGCGACTTAAAACTTATGAATTGTTGCCCGGCTGGTGTAGCTCAGAGGATTGAGTGCGGGCTGGGAACCAGAGGGTTCCGGTTCAATTCCCAGTCGGGGCACATGCCTGGGTTGCGGGCCAGGTCCCCAGTGAGGGCCATGTGAGAGGCAACCATACATTGCTCTTTCTCCCTCCCTTCTCCTCTCTCTGAAAAGAAATAAATAAAATCTTAAAAAAAAAAAAAAACTTATGAATTGTTTATTCTGGAATTTAAATTTTAATATCTTTTGGACTATAGTTGGCTAACTGAAACTGCAGAAAACAAACTGGGTAAGGGGGAACCCCTTATTACAATTTGTTCATCCATTTATCTGTTGATGGACATTTGAGCCGTCTATCTGTAATAAATCATGCTGCGATGAACATCGACGGATAAGCTTTCATGCCCGTGTTCTTGTCTGAGTACATACCCAGCAGTGGAAGGGCCAGGTCACGTGGTAGGGGTGTGGAACACTGTAAGAAATTGCCGACCTCTCTCTGTGTGAGAGATCCAGTTGCTCCGTGTCCTTCCCATACTTCGATCGCTCTTTTTTCACTTGAGTTTATCTAGTGGGAGTGGTGCATGTCTCATTATGGTTTGAATTTACATTTCCCTAATGACTGCTGATACTGAGAACCCTTTTATATATTATTTGTCATTTGCATATCTTCTTTGGTAAAGTGTGTGTTCACATTTTTTGTTCGTTTTTAAAATTAGGTTGTTTTTCTTGTTGACAGTAAGGCTTTAAAAGTCTATTCTAGATACAAGGCCTTTGTTACATATATATTTTTTGAATATTTCTTTCAGATTATGGCTTTGCCATTGTATTCTTATAGTAGTGTCTTTTGCACAGGCTCCATTTAATTAGGAAGTAGAACAGAGGTTAGTACGTGATGGTGCTCAAAATTTTTTTGTGAAAAGCAGATTCAGTGAAAGGTGATCCCCTAGCAAGTATCTTAGATTCTAAACCCAGTTTGACCAACCCCAGAGCCCCTAATCTTAATCAATATACATTACACATATAGGCATGTGTAAAATTGATATAATGAAGAGTATTATGTAATGTATTCCTTGAAGGAATTCCTGATAGAAAAGGGCAGTAATAATAGCTGACATGTTTTGATTGATTACTATATGCCAAGCCCTAGTCTAAGCATTTCTCATTTATAAACAGACAAAAAAAAATGAGATAGGTGCTATAATTGCTGCAATTTATCCCTATTGTGAAAGTAAGGAAACCAGCCGATGGATATAAAGTCTCTTCCTTTTCCAAAGTCACCGAGAAGGAAACTGGTGAAGCCAGTGCTGGAACAAAGCATTCCGACTCCAGGGCGCACAGCGGGCGGATGTGCAGATGGGGTGGGGAATGGCTGGAGGGAGCACAGTCACTTTTTCCATTACCCAGCTTTACATTGTTTCACTGGCTGTCGAACATATGTCAACGCTTATACTTTTGAAGGGTTCTTAAACGTTACATTTTAAAAGAATTACATGTATTCAGGTATTGGACTGCATAATGTAAAGACATAGACAGACAAGATTGGCCGAGGCTCGGGCGTGGAGCCCAGTGTGGGCAACGCAGCCGTGGCTGCTGGGCTCTGTGGGCCACCGGCCACGCAGCCTGCCACCGAGCAAACGCGGTCGGCCCCTGGCCGCCCCTGGCAACCCCTGGCGGCCCCGGGCCGCAGTGCCATCGCTCCCTTTTCCTCTCGCACCATGGCGTTAGACCTGATACCCAGCTATTACAAACAGTTTTTACTGTGCCAGCCTTGGACAGGCCCGCATGCAAATGTCTGTACTGGACTGTTCTTTATTACTAAAATGAACCTTAACAATCTTTTCTTTTTTTCTTTTCCCCTAAATTCTAGGAACACATTTCTTTTGGGGGTGGGGGCGCTGGGGAGGAAGAGAGAGAGGGAGAATGCATATATCTATATCTAAAGAGATATATATGGATATCTAGATAGATATAGACATATAGATTGATTTGTAAAGAGAGGATCATTGGTCAGCACTTTGTAAACAATCTGGTGCTCGTTTTATTCAATTTAAATACTTCAGAGTCATTAAAAAGATATTCAAGCAGCGCTTAGGCAGCACAGAATGTATGAAAATCTGTGGCAAATCATGCAATCTATATTAACCATTAGACTACTTCTGCTGCTGATGTGGCTAGCAGATGTCTCCTTTGTGAGCTGACTTCCACAGAGTTTTCCACATCACTGCAGTTATTCGAAGACTTGCTTCCCGAATGCCTCCAACTGTGCCTGTGTAAATGTGTACATAAATGTGGGTGTGTATGTAGTGGAATTTAACTTTGCAAATCTTTTATTTACCTGTGTTAAGAAATGGGGAACCCTGACTGCAAATTTTTATTAGTCTATGTTAAGAAATTGATTATCCATTGGGGTAGTACAGGGAACATACATTTTGCAAGGAGATAATTTTAACAGCTACTGGTCAAAGTGTTGTTTCAAATTTGATACCACAGAGTTGGGATTATAAATCGTAGTGTCTGGAGATGTCAAAAAAGCACATGTCTGCCCAATTAACTCTAGTTAAATATTGCCTTTGCACACTCTCCGTTTGTCTTGCTGACATTTGTGTCTTTCTAAAGGAGCAGCCGTCAACATTGGTTACATGCTGGTATCACCTGGGGAACTTTAAAAATACTGATATCTGGACCCCATCCGAAGTGATTCTGGTTTAATTGACCTGAGGTAGGGTTAGGATGTCAGGAATTTTGAAAGACCTCCAGGTGCAGAGGAGGTTGAAGACACCAACCAAAAGGTAGACGAAGCATTGAGGGGGCAACTCTGACCATGGACTTAACTCTGCCCAAGAAGGGTAAGGTGGGAAAATAAAGCCAGTGGGTCTCAGGAGGAAGTGCTTGTCATTTTAGCATTGGAGGGGAGGTCTTCAGTGTTAAGGAAAATGCTTGCAGAATGGAAAGTCAGAGGGAAGATAAATAGGATTCCTGGGCCAGAGCCTTTCCAAAGTTTGACAATGCAAAAGGATGAAGAGTCTTCCTCAGAATAAAATTCTGACCTTGCAGCCTTTTAAACAGTGTTCTCCAAAGGGTGGTTCATGTACCACACATGGTATACAACATGATATGAGGTAGCTGACAGCTAACATTTTTAGAAATTCTTAGCCACTATGCAATTATTTAATATGTATAAAACATGAAACAGGCACATCAAACCCATGACTTCATGAATTTATGGTCAGTAGATGAGAATAACTTTTATAAAAAGATTTTATTTATTTTTAGAGGGGAAGAGAGGGAGAAAGAAAGGGAGAGAAAAATCCATATGTGATTGCCTCTCACACACCCCCTACTGGGGACCTAGCTCATAACCGGTCATGTGCCCTGACTGGGAATTGAACCAGTGACCCTCTGGTTCACAGATCCTCACTGAGCCACACCAGCCAGGGAAAATGACTTTTAAAAAATGAGTCAATTTGAAATTGGTTTAAATAAAATTATAAATTAATGATTGTAGAGGTGGTATGTGGCGGAAATAAGGAATATGGGATGTGAATAAAATTTAAGATGTTTGAGCCCTGGCTGGTGTAGCTCAGTGGATTGAGCGTGGGCTGGGAACCAAAGGGTCCTGGTTCGATTCCCTGGCAGGGCACATGCCTGGGTTGTGGGCCAGGTCCCCAGTGAGGGCCATGTGAGGAACAACCATACATTGCTGTTTCTCTCCCTCTCTGTCTCCCTCCCTTCCCCTCTCTCTCTAAAAAAAAAAAAAGATGTTTGAGAAACATTGATCCAGTAAAGACAATGCATCTTAAAAAATAAAATAACATGCCCTGGCTGGTGTAGCTCAGTGGATTGAGCACGGGCTGTGAACCAAAGTGTTGCCGGTTCAATTCCCAGTCAGGGCACATGCCTGGGTTGCAGGTCAGGACCCCAGTGGGGGCCATGTGAAAGGCAACCACACATTGATGTTTCTTTCCCTCTCTTTCTCCCTCTGTTCCCTTCTGTCTAAAAATAAATAAATAAATGAATAAATAATTAAATAAATAATAAAATAAAATAACACCACGAAGTGCTCTAGAGCTCAGCTTTTGAAACATGAGGTGTCCAAAAATCAGTGTCAAAAATATGCTACGGACCTTGAAGAACACTTTCAGCTGGAGCAAAGACTGGGAATAGACTGCGCTTTAAAAATACAAAGGTGACAATTAAAACGTTTGAATTAATGGTGTTCTCAGTGAAAAGAAAAACCAGGAAAGGCTTATCCTACTTGTAAAGAGGCAAATGATAAAAGAGAGAGATGACAGGAGAAATGAAAACTATTCAAATCAAAACTATTCACATCTGTTTTTTCCATCAACCAGAATGAACGAGAACCCAGCTTAAGTCCGACATGGATCGGACAAAGATAAGATCCATCTGTACATCCAATTAAATTCCTGATGGGGGAAACTATTTGCCTGCAAGATCATTTAGTCGTCTTAGCTCTTACTTTACTTTCTAAAAGCAGGTATTTTTGGCCTCATGGTCTTATCTCTCTTTCATTTCTTTAAACACAGGTTTATCTCCCAAATCTGGAATCTGCATCATCATCTTTACGAGGCTTCCAAAAACATAACCCAGTTTTTGATTGCCTCAACAGAAAAGTAGTACCAATTGTTCTCTAACTGAATTGTTCAGCAGAATTACCTGGCCATTCTTTATGGTTAGTTTACCATCCCCAAGTCTCTGATTCGACATCTGAATCTCTATTTTTATGTAAGCAGCATAGATGTATCTGGGACATACTAAAGTTTTAGAATGTTGGTTGAGAACTTGGAAGTGATGGTGATGAGGTTTTCCACACTGGTCAAGCACAGGTCTCATTTCTAGAAGCATATTTTAAACAAAATTATTATAAATAATTTAGTCGTAGACAAGGTAGAAAGAATAATATAATGATTGCTCACATACCTACCACCCAGCATAAGGAAGAATACATTTCTAACTTAGTTGAAGTCCTTCTGGGAGCTTACCCCCAAATAGCTTTGTCTTCTCTCCCCCAGAGATAATCAGTCATTCCTGTGAGTTTTTAATTAGCAGCTTCATTGAGATGGAATTGCTACTTCATACAA
>PVJI01010605.1:0-29600 GCA_004026765.1 Micronycteris hirsuta
AGAACATTCAGGCAGTAACCAGAGGGGAAGGGGAAGGGGAGAAGGGGGACAAGGGTATTCAGGAACTGCAATGAAGGACACATGGACAAAACCAAGGGGGAGGGGGGAAGCAAGGGAGGGAGGTGGGTTTGACGGGGGTGGGGTGGGGGGAGGGTAAATGCGGACAACTGTAATTGAACAACAATAAAATAATTAAAAATAAAATAAAATAAAATAAAAGGAACCAGGGCTCCTTAGAGAAATGGCTGACTCCAGGGCTGGGGCAGAAAATATAAAATATGAGCCTGAAGCATCACTTACTGCCAGAAAGTAAGGAAGTGCTAAAAATAAAAATAAAAAAGGATGGGCATGTCAAAAGTATACAGAAACCAACCTGAAAGTGTTCCTAATGATCAAAGCTGGACCAATCTGAGCAAAAAGATAGTGATAGTATTAGATTATAACCCAAGGAATAAAATAATCCCAGGTATATACTGATATAACTTTTGTAAATATGTGGGTATAAATTATTAAATAAGTAAACAAATAAATAAATAAAGGAGGTAGACACATCTTCATTAGAGAAAAATTCCAAATAATAATATGCACTCCCCCTTCCAAAAGGTGAAGCTTAATTCCCTTCCCCTTGAGTGTGGGCTGGACTTAATGGCTCGCTTCCAAAGAATTAAGTGTGGAAAGGAAGAAAAGGGTCATTTTACTACAGAGAAACCTGGCTGATATCTTCCTAACAGTGACCGAAGTTAATATCACTAGCGATATCCTGTACCCCCTGATATGATGCAGTGAAAAGGGTGCTTCATCCCTGAACTATTTTTCAAAAAACCCCCATAACTTCAGTTTAATCATGAGAAAACATCAGACACCTTCAAGTGGATAAGCATTCTACAAAGTACTTGAACGATACTTTTCAAAGTTGTCAAGGTCATGAGAAAAAAGGAAAGACTGAGAGACTGCCAAAGACAAGGAGGCTCAGGAGCTGTGATGGCTAAACACGTGTGATACAGAAAAATAACACGGAGGTGTGACGGACATACATGGTGGTTCTTCCTGGCGGTGAGGAAGGGCCCCTGTGGGGAGGCGGTGCTCACACTGCAGTCAGAGTGACCAGAAGGAGCCGGTGACTGAAAGGGGAGCGCAGCTCAAATGGTGGGAACAGATGGCACAAAGGCTGTCAGGCTCCCCTGGGCTCCTGTGTCTGGGGAGCGAAGAGGTCAGTGTGGCTGGAGCGCCGAGAAAGAGGTGGGGTGAGCTGGGAGGTGGGGGAAAAGCCCCATGACACAGAAACTTGTGGAAATTTGATTTGGCCCAAAATAACTATAGGAAGGAAGCAATTTAAATATGGTAAAGATTTCTTCAAAGTTTTGGGCTGGACTAATCACTTATCATGGGAGAGGAGGCTGGAGAATGGATGCTCTGGGATCACAGGGAACAAAAACATCTGAAAGACAGGGAAAAGGCCTTATGCAAATTGTACTTACACAGGCTCTGTCTTTTAGGTTTCCTAAGAAGAAAAAAGGAACTTTTGAGATGTCCATGGGTCTCCCTAAACTTTTTTTTTATTTATTGATTTTAGAGAGAGGGGGAAGTAGGAGAGAGAGAGAGAGACACTGATTTGTTGTTCTACTTATTTATGCATTCATTGGTTGATTCTTTTTCGTGCCCTGACTGGGGATCAAACCCACAACCTTTGCATATTGGGACAACACTCTAATCAACTGAGCTACCTGGCCACAGCCATAATAAAAATCCTTTTACTGGATACTCAATGTTAAATGCAAAGCTACAAGAATTTAAGTTTCAGCCAGAAAGCATGTAAGATGGAATTTCCTGTAACAAGTTTGTTCAAGTCATAGTAAATGAACTTTATTAACACAACTCACCCCACCCCTATTTAAATTCTGAGTGACTTCTGGTAGATAGACAAATTTCACAGATCCATCTCCTTTTTACCAGATTTGCAAATGAGATCAAATGGTAGCTCTAGAAGATCAGAAAAAACAACGTAAAATAGAACTTTCTTCTGACAATGTGATGCTATAATTGGAATAGCAGTTCCCAGCAGGAAGCCAGAGATGGCCCAGCTCAGAACCTGGCCCAGCAGAAGACCTGCAAGATGAGAGATGTTCCATAATTCCACTTGGCTGGATGACAAGGGAGCAGCTATGCAGCTCCTAGCTTGATTAATCATCTGTGACTTGAGATCATGACAATTCATTCCTTTGGTCAAGGAAACTACAAGACTTGACTAAATTAGATAATGAAGTAAGGACTAGGGGCACCTTGTTCCTTAATGAACCCTGAGTAGGTCTTAGCTGAACGTCTCCATTTCTCTCCCACCCGTACTCTGGAAGCCAACTCAGAAGGTTGCAGAAATGCTCTGCAGACTAACAACGTGTGGTCTTGACTCCTATCGGTTGGACTCTGTGGTGGCACCAGAAATCCCACCCTATGTCAGGACCAAGCAGCTGTAAGCAAACACAGAGCAGCAGGCCTTTAGAAAGGAAGGCCTGTCTCAGTCTGGGACTTTGTTTCACTGTTGGTGATAGCTGACCTAAAAATGAGTGGCGGTATAGTATTTTTGTTAAAAGCATAAGCTCTGGAGCCAGACTGACAAGTTTAGCTATTTGAGTTCAAATCCTGGTTCTACTCTATGTGACTTTATTTTCCTTCTCTATGAACAGGAATAATAATAGAGCTGACCTCATAGGCTATCAGGTAGATTCAGTGAATTAATATATGTAAAGCACTTAAACACTGTTCTTATTTATTCATTCAGCAAATATTTATTAAGCATCTACTTTGGTTTCAGGAATTGCTCCAGGCACTGCAGACACTCAAGCAAACAAAATACACAATAACCCACCCGCCCTGCCCCTTGAAGCTTACATGTAAATTATTTAGTCCCTGGTGTCACTTCCAGTTCCTGGGAACTCTCTAGGCCCTTGCTAACTCGAAGTCCACAAACAAGCAGCATGACCTCACCTGGGAACCGGATAGAAGCGCATGCTTAGGCCCCACCAGACCGACTGACTCAGGATCTGCATTTTGAAATGATTGTCAGGTGATGCGTACAGGTTAAAGTGTGAGGTGTCCTGTCTAAATCATAAACTCCGTATTTGCACTGAAGGAGATATCCTGTGTTTTAAGGGAGAATGGCACCGAAATTTAAAAATTGCTCTAAAGAAAAACATCTTCAAGGTATTTCCGTGTAGCCTGGTGGAGTGGCCCAGTTGGTTGGAGCGTGGTCCCATGCACCAGGAAGTTTGCGAGTTTGACCCTGGCTCAGGGCACCTGCCTCGGTTGTAAATTCCACCTCCAGTTGGGCACGGAGGGAGGAAGCCAATCCATGTTTCTCTCTCTCTCTGTCTCTCTCTCATCAATAATCACAGCCTCGGGTGAGGACTAAAAGACATACATACGTACATACATCCATACAAGATTATTTTCAGGTAAAATGTCATGTCAATTGAGTTAAGCTTAAAGGATGGGATATTACTCATTATACATTTGTACCGTGAGCTCCTACGAAACTATTTCAGGGTTGATCTAGGTAAATGGCTCCATCTAGTGGAAAAATTTGATTTATATATCATTGAGTATAGTTTAAGCTAGTCTTAAGATCTCAAGAAAATTAAAGTTCTAAGAACCTTAAAGAAAATGTGAATGCCTGCAGTTGACAAAAAGGATGAGGTGTAACAAAACCGGAAATGTTTAGAAAGTCCTAGTGTATGTGGAGGGAAGGTTCAGTAACCACCAATTCCTTTCTTATTACATGTGAAGAAATAGTCTTTGAACACAAGTTAAATTTTTGAATGTCTCAGCTGTGATAAGGAAATAAGTATTAAGAAGACATCTTAAATATATTTTGGGGGAAAAAATGCTTTCAAAGAGAAAATGTAAAAATAAAGTACTTAGAGAAGTTTACCAGTAAAGATGCCAGAAAGGTGAATGTATCACTTGACCTTGAAGAAAGTGTTTGAATATTTCAGAAGTTTAACAACAAAAGCTCTCATGGATTTTTAGCTCCTAAGTATACTGAATTGAAACGACCTTGGATTAACACATCTGAACTGTAACCATGAACTTGCCTGCTTTTTTGTTCAGGACTGATTTTATTACAAAATGAACTTTAAAAAGTAAAGCGAGGTTGGTTACAGGCATAACACAAAAGCCTGTAAGCATATACAGGCTTACCTGTAGGCATATGAAATCATGTACAAAATTGTATGTGAGTATATATGAACGTACCACTTTTCTAACAATAAAACGTACCCACCACCCAAACTCTTCGATCGCGTCCTTCAGAGGCAGCCACCTTCATTTTGTATGATACGCTTATGAAACGCTATTTTAATTTGGTCTGTTTTGAATTTTATATAACTGGCTTCTGTGTAGGTATTCTGAAATTGGCTTCTTTACTCAGCACTATTTTAAAAATTCATCTACCCTGTGGGACATATGGGCTGTTCCTTTTGATTTTTTGCCATGACAGTGCTGATATGAAGATTCTTGTGTTTTGGGGCACACAAGGAGTTACTCTAACGTGTAAGCCTAGGAGAATTACTGCTGAGTCTTAGCCTATACAGGTGTTCAACTTTACTAGGCAATGGCACGCTGGTTTCTAAAGCAGTTCTATTAAATCAGCATTGCAAGAGTTCCTGTTCCTCTATGGTGCACCCTTATTAACAATCGGTATTTTCAAGGTATTTTCAATTTTCATGAGTGAAGGTGAAGATATGTAGCATCTTTTCACTTGTTTATGGGCTATCCTGTAGGGTAAGTTCTTAGGGAATGAACTAGTTATAACAAAACTGCTTTGACCACAGGCTAATTGACATTAACAAGAGTTAAGGTCCTAAGGCATCTCAGTAACATCGTAAAGAATTGTTGAACAAAGCACGCCAACGAAATGGTACACAAAACATTGTTTGAGGACCTGCTGTGCTAGGTTTATGGGTATGTAGATGTTTCCAAACCTAGTTCTCTTCAGCTAGCTATTCATGAATCAGTAGTTTTATTCCTGCAGCCACAATTTAAAAAATATATCTGATTGGTATTGTCCCACCCTCATCACTACTTTTCAACAATTTTTCTGGTTTCTTTTACTTCTTCATATGAATTTTGTTATCTCAAGATGTGAAATAATCTGGTCTAGTAACAAACAAAAAAAGTGTCGCTAATCTTTTTTGGTATACATTTTAAATTTTAAATTTAAGACACTACAAGCTGATACTCATTTAGGGGAGTAATCTATCTCAGGTCACTTTGGTCTGCTCAGTCTTCACAAGCTTCTGCATTTCTTGAACTCAGTTTCTAGAAAACAAAGCAACTTAACTTGGCCTTGAGGAAAGGGGAAGCCTATGGTCTCTCAACCCTTGGAGGAAGAAAGCTCTCATTCTGCTTCTTCTGTGGCCATTAAAAAAAAAGTCTGCCAAAATCATATGACCTCTATGTTGCTAATTGCAAAGTTAATTCTCAGTCTTTACTTGTTCTATACAGGAGAACACTAGTGTCCTTTGCTCAGTTCTTAAGACTTCAAGGTTGAAATGTTTCATGTTTTCGTCCTTGCACCTTCCATTTTTCCCCAGTCTCAGATGATGTTATTCAGTGTGGTGGTTTGGAAAGCCTTTACACACTTCAAGTTTCCCGTCTGCACCCCGGGTTTTTGCCCCCGACCCCAACTGCTGCTCCTTCACATGGACCTCTCCACCCAAATGCCAGATCTTCCTTGTTTCAGCTAACATTTTCATTTTTCCAACTGCTTGGGTTGTATCAAAAACCTTAAGAGCCATCCTTACTTTTCCCTCACAACCCATTTCAGGAATGTTGGCGAATCCCTCCTTTAAAGCATATCCAGATAACCTTGCAATGGTCCTTCACTTCACTCAAGTGTAAAACTGACCCACACCATCTGGTGTTCAGTTGCCACTGGGATCTTACCTACGACTCTTCCCCCTTGTTCCCAGTGCTCAAGCTATATCCTCATTTGCATGCAATACATACCAAACATATTACTTTTTCAGGGTGCTTTTTCCTATTGTCCCCTTTACCTGAAATACTTGGCCCCAAGCGTCCATAGACTCATTCTATGTTTTTACTCAAAAGTCACCCTCTCATTGAAAATGGCAAGCCTCCCCCACCATCGTCACCTTCAGTCTGCTTTTTCTTACTGGTACTAGCCACCATGTAACACACTGCTACTTATTTGCCTTCCTGTAACAGAATGGAAGCTCCAAAAGACCAGGGAACTGTACTTGGGACATAAGACTCAAATAATCGTTAAATATGTAATGCAGAAACGTAGGTTCTGTATATAAACTTCCTTAAATACAAAGTTAGAAAATCATGATATCGAAGCACAATTTACAGCACACAGGAAAACACCACTGGGGTGGCTGCTGGCTCTGAAAACACTTTAGCACAGGGGCATCCGTCATGATTTTATTCCTAAGAGTGAAAAAGGAGAAATAATGGGTTGGCCAAAAAGTTTGCTTAGTTTTTTCGCTATGATGGTTCTATAGTGCTTAGTTGTCTTGAACTTCATTTGAAACAATTTTGTTAGATTGTATTGTGACAGCTGTCATATCAGCGTGCATTTAAAAAAACTTATCAAAATTGGTGAATTTTTGTGCAGCCATTTTAATATTGAAGATGGAAGAAGATATGCAACATTTTTGGCATATTATGCTTTATTATTTTAAGAGAGGTAAAAATGCAAAAAAAGATTTGTAGTGTATGGAGAAGGTGCTGTGACTGATTGACCATTTCAAAAGTGGTTTGTGAAGTTTCTTGGCACTATTGGCATTTTGGCCAAATAATCCTTTGCTGTGGGGCTGTCTTATGCATTGGAAGATGTTTAGCAGCGCCCCTGGCCTCTACCCACTAGAAGCCAATAGTGGGAGATAGCTGACACTCAAAATATCCAAATCAATACATTTATTGGTAAAAATGAAAAATATTTTTTATTTTTACAGAAAAAACATAATGGATTTTTGGGCCAACCCAGTAACTTTTTTCACTTTTTAAATTCAATTTATTGCAGTGATATTGGTGAATAAAATTGTATAGGTTCCAGGTGTACTATAATACTTCATTTTATTGTGTTCACCATCCCAAGTCAAGTCTCCTTCCATCACCACTTATCCCTCCCATGCCCTCTTCTACCTCCCTCACCTCCATTTTCCTGTAGTAATCACCATACTGTGTCCGCTTTTTTTCTTAATCCCTCACCTTTTTCACCTATTCCCCTTACCCCGTCTCCTCTGACAGCTGTCAGTCTGTTCTATCTGTGTTTCTGTTTTGTTTGTTTATTTTGTTCAGCTGGTACTTGTCTTTCTCTGACTGGCTCATTTCACTTAGTGTAATACTCTCCAGGTCTATCAATGCTGTTGCAAAAGCTAAGATTTCCTTCTTATTTATGTCCAAGTAGTATTCCATTGTATAAATGTACCACACACATTTTTATCTTGACTATTGTAAATAATGCTGCAATGAACATAGGGGTGCATATACAGGGGTGGGCAAAAGTAGGTTTACAGCCTTCCTGGCAAGATGGCATGGTTGCCTCCTTCCTCAACCACATCAGAATTAAACTACAGAACAACCATCATACAGAACACTGGAAATTTGAATGGAAGTCCTATAATTAGAGAATTAAGGAAGTCACATTGAGGTTGG
The DNA here is from genome assembly GCA_004026765.1 of Micronycteris hirsuta. Taxonomy (NCBI): domain Eukaryota; kingdom Metazoa; phylum Chordata; class Mammalia; order Chiroptera; family Phyllostomidae; genus Micronycteris; species Micronycteris hirsuta. The sequence goes on from PVJI01010605.1 coordinate 7,678, forward strand.
TAAAAAGGGCAGAGGTGCAGATGGGCTGGTCCCACATCCACATGTGGCAGATAAAAATTGGGAGAACTATCTTGGCTACAGAGATCCCCTCTGAGAGAGGAGTCCCAGCACTACACTAGGCTGCCCAGCCCAGGGTTCCAATGCAAGGATGAGAAGTCCCCATAACTTCTGGCTGTAAAAACCAATAGGGATTAAGGCTGAGGAAGACGGAGGCTTCTGGGGTTCTAGGCAGCTTTTCTTAAAGGGCCAGCACACAGACTTAGTCAGACTCACTCCTTCTGAGCTCCAGCAATGGGGTAGCACCTTGAAAGGCACCAGAGACTTACGGTAAGGAAATGAATTGTCCAGTAGCAGGGCCAGAGGTAGGGGGCAGCTTTCTCCCAGACAGAAGTGCTGGCAGAGGTCATTGTTCCTTTGATGAGCCCTTCACCCAGAACCAGCAGGTGGGTACCATATCTGAGACTCCATCAAGCTGGCTCACATCATTTTCCTGGTCCTGAGGCCCCCTCCCACCCAACTTTCAGGCCCACCTAACCTGTTCTCAGTGGCTTTTCCATACAAATGGCCTGTCTTGGCTCATGCTTTAGGTAGTTCCTAAAATCTCTCTAACAAGCAGCATCTGGCCTCAGTGTACCCTGTATCAGCCTTAGTTTGGTACTGATCTTGCCTGGGCACCTCCAAGCCCAGCGCAAGTAGCAACCGATTGCAGATCCCTTTGTAGTTCATGCCAGGTGGTCCAGGGTAGAACTGAGACAGCAGCTGACCTTGGTCTGCACCTCCCAGGAGGTCCCAGAGCCAGCATACAGTGGACAGCTTCAGACTACATCAAGCATCACCACCCAACCACCTCTACAAGCAACACACTCAAAAGGAAGACTAAGTGGGCACTAAGGCCTATTGAAGTTAAGTCTTACTCTTTGGGTGGGCCCCTGCACAGCTGATCCTCCACGGTGGCCGAGGTCAGTGGTTGGTGGTTATAGCCAGTCCTTGCAGCTTATCAGCCTGGGGGGTAAACCTTCTCATTGACATGCTAACAGCAATCAAGGCTCACCTACAAAAAGAGGGTATACACAGCCCGCAGGGGGAGCACTCCGTTGAGTGCCCAGCTTGAAAGAAATAAACAAAATGGAGACAGGCTATCTACTAGATGCAGAATTTAAAGCACTGGTTATGAGAATGCTCAATGAACTTAATGAGAACCTCAACGGCATAAAAAAGAACCAGTCAAGATGAAAAATACACTAACTGAAATGGAGAATAATTTATAGGGAATCAACAGTAGAGGAAGCCAAGAGTCAAATCAGCAATTTGGAATATAAGGAAGCAGAAAGGAAACAGTCCCCCCCAAAATAAGGCTAGTGTGAGGAGGCTGTGGGACAACTTCAAGCATACCATTTGTATCGTGGGGGTACCTGAAGGAGAAGAGAGCGAGCAAGAAATTGAAATCCTATTTGAAAAAATGAAGACAGAAGACCTCTCTGACTTGGTTAAGGAATTAGACATACAAGTCCAGGAAGTAGAGTTCACACAAGATGAACCCAAAGGGGCCCACACCAAGACACACCATAATTAAAATGCAAAAGGTTAAAGACAGAGAATCTTAGAAGCAGCAACAGAAAACCAGTCACCTATGAAGGAGCTCTGGTAAGACTGTCAGCCGATTCCTCAAAAGAAACTTTGCATTCTAGAAAGGACTAGCGAGAAATATTCAAAGCAATGAAAGCAAGGACCTACAACCAAGATAACCCTACCCAACAAAGCTGTCATTTAGAATTAAAGGATAAAGAACTTGCAGACATGAAAAGGCTAAAGAAGTTCATCGCCACTAAATTAGTATTATGTTAAATATTATACGGTCTTTTTTAAGAAAATATAACAATATGAATAAAAATGGCAATAAATAACATCCATCAACAATTTAATCTAAAACACAAAATAAACGAACAAGCATAACAGAAAGGCTCATAGAGAATATTTTGACAGTTGCTGGATGGAATGGGGGTTGAGGGGATGAGTCAAAGAGGTACAAATTGGTGGTTGTTATGTAATAGTCATGGGGATATAAAATACAACATAGGGAATGTAGTCAATATTCTAATTAACTATGATGTCATATTGGTGCAGTTTATCGAGATGATCCCTCGTTAAGTTATATATGTAGTGTCTAATCATTGGGGTGTACACCTTGAATTAATATAATGTATGTCTATAATTGAAAAATAAGTGATTTAACAATAAAAAAGTTTACAATTTTTATGTTTATTTTTATATTACTCACTGGTATTACAACTGTAAACCTACTTTTGACCACCCCTTTTTAGTGTTTCAAGTTTCTTCAGATACATTTAAAGTGGAATCGCTGGGTAATAAAAGGCAGTTCCATTTTTAATTTTTTGAGGAAACTCCATTCTGTCTTCCTCAGTGGCTGCACCAATCCGCATTTTCACCAAGAGTGCATGGCAGTTCCCTTTCTTCCCGTCCTTGTCAACACTAAACTTATTGATGATAACCAGTCTTACAGGCATGAAGTGGTATCTCACTGTGGTTTTAATTTCCATTTCTTTGATGACTGGTGACAGTGAGCATCTTTTCATGTCTATTGGCCATTTGTATATTGTTTTGAGAAGTGTCCTTTGCTCACCTTTTAATTTTTTTGGTGTTTAGAAGTTCTTCATTGCCCTGGCGGGTGTGTGGCTCAATGGATTGAGCGCTGGCCTGCAAACCAAAAGGTCGCCAGTTTGATTCCCAGTCGGGTCACATGCCTGGATTGCAGGCCAGGTTTGCCAGCTGGGGGTGAGAGGCAGCTGATCAATGTTATCTTAAGCATTGATGTTTCTACCCCTCTCTCCCTCCCTTCCCCACTCTTAAAGTTTGTCCTAAACTGTCTGAAATTCAAAGAGCAACAAAAGTTTAAAAATACTGTAGAATAAAACTTAAATAGACCAATAGTGTTTTTTTATGCATAGAAGTCAATTTCATTCATACTGGCATGAAGACCTAAAGGTTCTTAGTGTAACAATATTTACTGTGTCACATTTGCCAATGGTTTAGAAATTGTGTTTAGTTTCTAAATTGTAATTTGCAATTTGTGTTGAACTGAACTCTGGAGATCTATGTGGATGTTTCTGGTGATTCTTTTACATCAAGTTAACAGAAGACTGAGATTAAAGATTATAATATGATCGTCACAGCTTCAGCAGTTTCTATATTCAACTGTATAGTAATGAGGAAGCCCCAATTCAAAACCATGTCCTTCAACTGCTACTTTTCCCAACATTCCTCCAAAAGCACATGTAATATAAATGATTGGAATTGGGTTCATTAACTCATTATAAGATAAAAATGCGTGTCAGTTCAAAAACAGGTATAACATAAAGTAAAAACAGCTTGAAGTTTATACTTTAAAATGTTGAAGAGTTACAAAAGATTTTCAGCTTCAGCACAATTTCTTTAACATTATAGGAGCAAATACAAATCTTGAGTAACTAATTAATAGGCTGGTTTTGATTACCTTCTCCTACAACCTAAGTCCCAGATTCTGGAGTCTTAAACTCTTTCTTGAATATGTAAGAACATGATACCCAAGTTTCACTTTTTTCTTCTCTCCAACAGCAACAAGCTATCTCAAATATTTTCACGCCCAGGCAGCAAAGGGAGCCCTTTCCTTGTTGGAAAACGTAAATCTTAAAAAACCCAGACTATTCTAGTTACCCACACATTTCCTCTGGAATGTATTAACAATTTTAATTAGTAACATGCAATTATAATAATGGATTACAGCCTGAAGAGGAAAATACTTTTATATATATTAATTTTCAAAATTGTCTGAATTTTTTGAAGGATAAACAAGCCTTAATAGGACACATTCATACACATTCATGCAATCTATCCTTACAATGCTTTATTCATTCACCTTTTAATTCTTTCTGCAGAGCAATCTTCCCCCCGCCCCTCCATCGAAAGCTGAACCTAGAATCAACTGTTTAAACATATACCAATAGGAGTTAAAATATGGGGAAAATAGTTTTTGACTACATCATACAGATAATAATTTAAAAAGCAAGAGTGCACTAAACTAAGAAAAAAAACCCCTCAAAAAACGAACAACAAAAACAACACAAGATCCTATCTGGATCCAAAATGGGGAGAGGGAGAGAAAGCTCATTTCCTTCATTAAAAATCAGAGTGAAACATCTATAGTTAAACAACTTTATTAACATAGTCAAGCAGTGATTAACAGTCACATCTATTATGTCACATCATACAAATGTAAAATACAAAATTACTACAGTACAATATATATTCTCTGCATGATCCAAAATATTTGGTGGCCCCAAAAAACTCTCTTTAAAATTCAGCAGCTTATCAAAAATTAAAACCGTATTCTATTTAAAATGAAGATCTGTTAGCACAGAGTTAGACTTCAAGAAATATCAATTTAGTACAGTTTGAGAAGTTGCAGGAGGATATGTTTGAAGGACACATTCTAACATAGTGTGGCAGGTACAGGAAACATCAGATTTAAAGCTTTTAAGCATAACTCATACAACCTAAGTTGTCAGCAGAAAGATCCAGTTATTTATAACTAAAGCTAAAACTACTAAATTATTGCACCCAATGTTAACATGAATATTAAGTGTAAAACTGTTTTTATAATATGAAGTGAAATCATTAACCATTTTTAAACAACTCTTCTCACAGATAATCTATTAAGTAAAATTATACAGTATTGTCTAATTATTATCTCCATAAAAAAATCATCCACCCTTAATTTGGTTATATATCCACAGAGGAAAACAGTAATGAATATGGTCAAAGTACAGCAGAACCCTTTAATGAGGCTTACAGAAGGAAGGGACCAACACTGCCTTGTAGGCTAACCATAGTATAGTAGGCTTTTAGGAAGATAATTAGACTTACAAAAGCTAATTCTGCGTAATACCAAGCCATAGCATAAGAGGGATTCTATGATAAATGAAAACTCTAATAAAAGAGAAAACAATACTTGCCTAATTAATGATATAATGCTTGGCAAATTGATTTGGTTTTAAATGTAGAAGAGAAAAAAATCATTTAACTTCCCTCAAAATCATGCATACATTAAAAAAAACAATACATTCTGGGATACAAATCACAACAAACAGTTGCTATAATTTAAATACATACCTTAAAATTAATATGTATAATAATTAGGCATAAAGATAAAGAACTCTATATATATAATACCAACAGGGGAAAAGCTCTAAATAAGACTAAAAAAATTAGTCACAAGTCACCTGGAGAGCATTCAAGTGAAACTTTTTATGTAAAATTTAATTTCTAAGAGGCATCAGAAATACCTCCGTATTTAACACAGTCCGCAAGGTACTAAGTAGGTACACGATGCTCCTGCATGGCATGACTACTAGGCAATATCGTCACACAGTTCTTTATTGACCTGGGTTTTCATGTGGTTACCTGGGCTTTTAACTATCTGAAGACCAGTTTTCTTAAAGATTTCAATGCCTACACTTCAAGAACAGTACTAGAATGAACAATTAGTGTTTTCCCCTTGTATTATTTGCAGAAATAATTCAAAAAAGCAAAGCTGTATGTATTTTAAGGTACTACTAAAGGAAGGATTTTAATTGCAGTTATGCATGATACACTCTTCTCTTGGGAAGAATGATTTTGCACCGTTATCTGTTAATACATTCAATATGAATAATATAGATTAATCATATAAAGCAAAAAAACAAAAAACAAAACAAAACCCAAAAAACAAAAACAAAAACCAAAAAAACAAACCAAACCCACACTTTTTTCTTTATGGCAAAGTATTTCAGTTAAATTTATACCAAAGGGTTTAAGACAATTAAATTCTGGCAGTTCAGTTATGCAGGATAATTTAATACAGGACAGAAAAATTTCCACTTTCCTATCTTGAGGGTTTAAGGAAAAGGAGGACTAATTTAAATTCACTTTCGAGGTGAACCTACAATACATGCAAAAGGCTTGACAGGAGGGATTTATACCACCCTAGTCTGCTAGATTAAGGACGGGAAAATCAGACTAAACGGAAGATTCTTCATGAAATACACTAAAAAACAAAGAATAAAAGTATGATGACTCCTTATAAGCATACGTCACCAAAGCAAAAAGGATACAAGATTATTCACCTGAGATAAAACGTGTATCTGAATATTGTGTAACTGAGTAGACAAAGCATTTCAATAGAGGAAAGTCAGTTGAAATTATTTTAAAATATACATCTGATACTATTTTACAATATATGCAATTTAAGCAATTCAGATCAATGAAAAAGTCTTAACAAAAAAATCACAGTGTTTACCAATATGTTAGTTACAAAATGTATGCTACTTATTTTGTTTTTAAAGATGTAATGGCTTGGTTAAGTGTTTTAAAATCTACTCTTCTGAAATCTAACTTGCGTCACAAAATCAAGTAGCAGTAATGTAAAGCATCAGAACTGGCTCTTAAAGATTATTTACATGTTGACTATTTGGGAAATAATCAACCAAAAAATATAAAAAAGTGATTTTTTTTACATAGTATGAAGTTATTAAAGAGACAATACAAAAAGCAAAATTCTTTCCTGAATAAATGAGTATCTGTGGCACTAAGTTTACTTACTAATACTAAAACATTGAACTGCCAAACATGCATTTAAATTATATTAAATACACTTTCTGTTTCCAACTTAGGTTGATCAGCAGCTTTTGTTCTGTTAGAATCCTTCAAAGAGAGAAGCTCAAACAGGAAAAAAGAAGGCATATATAAAACAGTAAACACTGACCTCCTGAGGTTCCTACAACATAAAAATATTCAAGTAGAAAATCTACATCACTGAGCAGCGGCTATTTCTGTAGTTGAGCACACTAACAGCACTGTAGTGTGTAAGGAGCTGATGAAGTAAGCCGTGCTTCAAGCATGCCAAGAGGCAGAAACACTGGAATGTAACAAAGACAATCTCACAATTTCATAGACATTCAGCCAACATTCAAATCTATTAAGACTACACCACAAGAATTAAGTTGCTTATATATATATCCCATGATGTACTGTTTTATCAGAACAATAAATGGTAAATCAGAGCTTACCAAAAGATAACTTAAATGGCTTCTGCAAATTCCTATGCTATACTAAGTATCTGAAACATAAATTAGGAAAACAATACCTCAAGGGGGTGGGGAGGGGGAATACAGAAACCCAACCCAACCTCAGGTTGCCAGTCATGCTTACTAATTTTTCTACTTTTAAATTTCATTTTAAAAACAAGTGACTATCAAATGAGCATATTCTTATGTGACATAACTGCCTAATTGGAAACCAATTTTTAATCCAACAGGTGACAATGTTGTTTTTTCAGTCAATACAGAATCACAGGTCCAAATAATTTTATTGAAGGTGGTTTCTGTCTGTTTTAAAGTGTTTAGAGAATTTTGCCATTTCTTTCAATTTAAAATATTTATTACCTATTCTAGAATAGTAAAATATCTCCCATATTAAATTCTGAAAAGTATAAAAAAAACTCCCTACAGAATATCACTAGGATTTAAAGATAAAATAACTAGCCTAATCAGGTTTTAAAGACTAACTTGGAAGCAAATTTTCAGTTCCCAGTGAAGTAATGGTACTAGAAAGAGAAAAAAATGCTACATCCCCTTTGGATCCAACGTATAATTTTTAAAAAACTGTATAAGAAAATATCATTTAATTTCAGGCTCTACAGACTGAAATTTGCAAAGCCAAAGTACAGGAAAGAAGATGAAAGAACATGTTAAAAAAATACATACACACACACAACGAAAACCTTTCTGCATGCTACCATGCATCTGAAAATTTTTAAAATGGTATTTATAAATTCACACACATACAGCTCAAACTTCAGTGCAATGGCTGTATCATTCAACACCTTTAGGAGAATAGAACCATGCAAAGAGGAGCAACTGCTTATAAAAATGGTTATTCAGTATTTATTCTGCAATGCAAAGGTGACAAACTAAAATATAAAAAGGTTGTTATGGCTTAACATTTTTGTTGCAGATTAAATATGCAGCATTGAAAAATGGAAAGGTGTGGCTTCATCTCTGACCAGCAGAGTTAAAAAGAAAAGTCCCTCCATTTTCCTTCATCATCATGGGATACACTGTTCAGGCAATCCAAATTAATAAAGACTTGCACTTTCAAATGGAGACAAGATCAAGTGTACCAGTTAGGGTTTCACATTCACAGTATATAAGAAAATACACATGGAAGGAAAAGTAAAGGGTTAACTTAACAAGGATTTATTCACAGGAATACATGTAAGTAGAGAAAAATAACAGAAAAAGCTAAACAAATGAAATGAAGAGGATCCAAATCAACTTTCACTCTGTAGCTTTTTACTTGCACCCTGTGTGCATGTATCTAGGGCACAGCGGGCCACCAACATGCGCCAAAACAGTGTAGGAACCCTGCATCGCATCCATTAACTTAACACATCTTTAAGATCATGCTTTGAACAAAAAAAAAGAAGAAAAAAAAAAAAAGAAAAAAAGCTTAGAAGGCAATATGTTGAGTGGGAATAAACATTGAAATATAGCAATCATGTCTTCAACTTCTACAATTACCTTTATGTGCCAACTAACATTTATGTAGCCTCTTACAGATCTTTTACCATGTAATTTGAGTTTTAGAAGTTTTGATAAAATCACTAGTAGTATATAACCATGCAGAAAGCACATCACACTGACAGCACAGAGGCAAAGATTTTGCACAGGTATATCAGCTTTCCACATTGTGCAGGTTACACACAATACAATATCAATCTTATTCCTAACAGATCCTAATAAGATATCTCAAGGCCTAGCTGTAAACTACAGTACTTTATATATCTATAGTCTTAATAAAAATAAAACCCACAAATCTTAAAAAGGAATTTTAAATGCAGGGCTATATTGAATTGGTAAACTGCAACACAAACTGGCGCAACAGAGGTAAATGAATACCAATCTCACTCTACGTGATGCAAGCATGCTACTTACTTTCCCACTAATTTACTTTCAATCACTATGAGCCAGAATGCATGCCTGAACCTTAAACTGCACTTTAAAAATAACATCTTGGCCTAGAAATTAAATCTAATGAAGTACAACCATCAAATTATATCCACTACATTAATGTTTTAATGCAAAACCAGGAGTTCGATCTTTAGTTTTGATATGTCCAACCCCAGTCATTCCTCCCTCCCTGCCCACCCCACAAAGGTAAAAGGAGTGACTCATTTGGCATTTCACAGGGTGTTTCTTTGTTTAAATTAGATTTTTTTTATTTCCAACTGTTTGGGGGGTACCTTAAATTGCTTCCAAGAACCTGCTTCTACTATGGGTTGGCAAGCTGATTTTAATTCTATTAGCTTCATTTGTGTGGTTCTTTATCAGCATGCAAAACCAAGTCCCCATCGTGTGGGAAAATTTATTTAAAAAAACTTTTAAATTAAAAATAAAAAAAGCTTCTTTACTGTTTGTAACCCCCTTTCTTAGGTTTCCTTTATTGTGCGCTATAGAAATTTTCCTCTCTCTTTTATCTCTATGCATCATTTATATGGTTCTTGTTTTGGTACAATTCCCCATAATATTCCAGAATGTACTGTTTTGTGAGTAGACTGAATAGTTTTTGCTTCTTCACATCCAGTGCGGAGTTGTAATTGAAGACAGATTTCCACCCACAAAGGCTCCAGATGTTAAAACGTTTTCCAACAGCGACTTAATACAGTGACGGTAACACCTCCCTCCCGCCCCTCCCAGTAGGGTTGGGATTGTACTGTATTCCCTACTGGTCTACCCTTCCCCCCTGTAAAGGGTAACATTTTCCCTGGGTGCAGAGGCTCCCCTCACAGTCTCCGAGACTGAAGGACCTGTAAGAAAAGAAAACAATTTTATACTTTAACAATGGTTTTTCTTTTAAAGTCAGTGGATCACACAATCAATCAAGTCACAATGCTGTATCTCTGCCTAAAGAAGACGAGATACTGGACAACTGCCCAAGATCATCTAGTCAGCGATAACCACATTGCTTCCTTCTCTTATTGCTGTCAACTGTCACCTGCATCAGATACAAAAAAGTGACACCAAGCTGGGGACATGCACAGAGAAGTGTGTAGCACTTTATACAGATGAAATATAGATAAAATGCACCAGGCAGGGTGCTGTCAGCCTAATTCTTTGCCTCCTTTTGCATCATAGGCACAATGAGAACCGGTTATTTCTTACATAATACGTTGGCCTACTTTCTTCATACTTGAATAGCACTTCCTTTAGGACAATCACTTTCCTTAGAATTACAACTCATCCTTTTTTGCCAGTATTCCTAACATAAAGCAAACAAAAATCCAATCCACCTAAAAAAAGTATCAAAGAGCATTACTTATTTTTGATTGTCTGATGTTTTTGCTCAGAAGGTACTAAAGGTATCCACTACATTCAGCAAATTATCAAAAAGTAAAATTTTACACTTGACTTCTTGATGCTCCTAATAATTCTTCTGACCCAATTTTACTCAGTCATTCCTATACTCTGAAGGACTCTTGATTTTCCTGATAAGGGCCTTTTCATTGGTAGCAGTTAAAAAAAAAACCCCTCACCCAAGGTTATGCTTATTGATTTTAGAGAGGGAGAGAGAAATATCAATTGGTTGTCTCCCATACACACCCTGATCAGGGATCAAACCCGCAACCGTTTTGGTGTATAGGATGATGCTCCAACTAACCAAGACACCTGGCTAGGGCTCATTGGAAGCAGTTTTAATGATGAAAAGAACATCAAGAAATAAAGGTGGATTACTGGGAGATTGTAACTAGTACCTGACAGTGGAACTTTCACAATGAAACTCTAGTAACCACTCATGCCAAACTCTGGACATTTATGTGAAGGTTTATTTGAGTTCACAGAGGGCAATTAGCCCATCTGTGGAGAAGTACAAGCAACCCTTTTCCTCTGCCTCTGAAAAAAGGTAAGAATACAAGAAAGGCAGGAAAAGATACTATCCACTTTTATCTCTAATTAGAAAACTGAGAATTACTATATACCTTGTCTTAGAACACAGTTAATTCATAACTGGTTCTCATAGAGACCAGAGAAGGTAATAAATCTGGAAGTGCTCGAGACTTAGCTCACAGTTGAATCTTTTGGTCCCTAATGCCATCTACTGCATTCTCATGATTTAACAAGAGAATCAAGCACTTTTCCAAAATGCTAAAGCCATAAAACAGCTAGTAGGACTCAAGACCACAGTGGCACAACCCACACTGAAGGGTCTGAGACATTCCAGAGGCTGCAAGTCTATTTCTACTGTCTTCTTAGGTTAATTAGACAACTTGGATGTTGAAATCTTTCCAGGTTTAAAATCTAGCTCACAACAGACTAGAAGCAAGCAAAAACTCCAACATAAAAGGTAATTCAATTTGCTATACGATTGCTGGACATACACGGAGTATATTCTCTGGCCCTCCAGTAAAATGTCTCAGGTTATGCCTAAAACCTAAAGAAGTGCAACCCTTGGTTGACTATACTGGCCCACGCGCTTGACATCTACTGAATCAACTTAGTGTTTCAGGCAATATACCCAGTTTTGGCATCACATATAGTACAGCATTTAATCCTCAAAAGAACTCAATGAAGGAAATGAGGCTAAGAGACCAGAATGCTTAGTTTGATTTAACAAGTACAGAAAGTCTCAAGGAACAAAAGTCCAAGTGGACTTACCCCGTTACCCCAGATCAAAACATTTTCTGTTGCCCATTTTCAAACACACTGCTGGGCCCATGGTAGGCACTCAATAAAAATGTATGTTGAAGATTACATGTAGATATTCTTAGCAACTGAAACTTCTTAGCAACCCACTTCCAATTCTACTTGGGTTTTTCCTAAAGCTTACTACACAGAAGGTCCTTGATATATCAGAGACCAAATTCATGCTTTAAAACTAGACTATTGCTACTGCGGTGATCTCTTATAGGGCAAAAAAGAAAGAGCTGAAGCAATGTTAAGTAATCTAATTAGCATACCAGCTTGGATTTCTTTCTATTGAGGATTCAAAGTGGAACCATGCATCGTATCTTGCTTGATGGTTCTCTAAAAAATTCTACTTAAGTAATTTAAAATTTAAAGTCTAATATAGCATAAGATTGTTTTATTCAACATCTGTAGAAAACAAATAGCTCTATTCTGTTCACTAGTTTTAGACTGCAGCCCTAATTTTCTTTATCCTGAAAAACTCCAAACTTCTCACAACTTACCCCTAATTATGGGACTGCAGCTTAAGTATATGAGGTTAAACACCATAAAAAGCTGCAAGACGCTCTTTTAAGGGAGGCGGAAACTGGTCAGAGAAACGCCTCCAATTTTCATCCCCAACTTGATTTTTAAATCCATGAAGGATCTGCAAAGAGTAAAAAAAAATTATTAATTTATCAGATGAGATCAGGTGCATTCACGGTGGTATGGCTGTAGGTTAATTTATCAAAAACAAAAGATACAAACTCAGATCTCCATAGCTTTGGAAATCAAACACTATTGATTTTATTATTATAAAATTTTATCCATTTTAAAGTAGCAATTCTCAAACTTTATTGGATTCTACACCATCCCATGTCTTCCTAAAGACATCTCACCAAATATGCTAAACTTTGTTTTGGGAAGTTTAGAACTGAGCAAGTATCCTAGTAACAGATGTTCGTTCACTAAGCAATCTCTGACATTATACTTATGAAAAACAAACAAAAAAGTATATAACTCACCCAAGGAATAAAATTTCTGGGCCACACTAAGTTTTTCAAGTTGGAAATATACTAAGTTTTGGCTTTCTGGCTGGGAATATAGGTCACTAATTTTATTAGTAGGTGACTAAAATGTGTAACAGCATTTTACTTCTTGCTTTGTTACAGCCGAGTGCCAGCAAGATTAATGAAAAGGCGGCCACTACTAAGATAAAGAACTACAACATAGGCTTGATCTCTGTGGAGAACACTTAGATTTACTTTGTTCAACAGTTTCTATTATACTCTAAATCCCAGTCAGCTGTCTTTGAAAACATATATGTTAGCAGGGATAACAGCCTGCTTGGGAAAATATTTTCAAAGTGTATTCTGTACTGATAGTCACTGTATCTTAAGGAAAGATCAAGCCAACTTTTTTACAGAGAACAAACATTATTGAAGAGCCTAGTTTCATATGAAATATACAAATAATTTAAACTTTCCAACTAAGACAGTAACAATCCCAAGATATGTGTCATAAAGCCTTTTTAGTTACCTTACAGAACATGTCTCTCAGATCATCTTTTGGGTTAATCCATGATGCAACAGCATCACAAAAAAATATAAAATCCTGTAAAAAGCAGTAAATATATTTTAGATTGACTTATATGTGTCAAGTGAAAAAAAAACATGTAAACTTCAGAATATATATCATGATAGAATCCTAGCTAAAAAAAAAAAAAAAAAGTCAACTATGATCATAAAAATTGTAAGCAATTATATTGCAGGTTGTTTTTATTACCTTCATCATGAATAAACCTCTGCTAATTCAGTTTATACTTAATGCCCTTTTGTATCCTATTTTATGTCATAAAACAAAACCTGTCTAGTAAATGTTTAACATCAGCAATGGACTGAAAGCATCAATTAAAAAAGCCTTCATTTATCAGCTTAAAGAATTATATAAATCCAATAATCTACTTAGTTCTGAGTAGCCTAAAAATAATCTAAAGTTAGTTAAAAGCATATACCAAATAAGCCTGATTTGAAGTATAGGAATTACTAGATATAAATTTCCAGACCCATCTTCAGGTAGAAACTTAAATGACATGACCAAAATTAGAAAAACTAATTACGTACCTGCAAGTAACAACTAACCCAACTCACCCAAAAAGAATAAAAAACCCAATGCCAAACGCTTAAAAGATAATCAGGTTATTCTGACTATTAAGAACAAGGTGACGAAAGGTATATGCTTTTAAATATTTCATTGATGTGTTTTTAAGTATAGACTACCACACTGAAAAAATTCAAGATATGGCTGATGTCCTGACATGTCAACTACTTTAAATTTTACTATTAAATTCAGAAAACCTCATTAATTTCAAAATTTATTAATATTAAAGTATGTGTATAAAACACCTACTGAAGCAAATAAAATCCCATGTACCTAAAAAGTTCATGGCTTATTCAAATTATGTCTTCCAAATAGCAAAGTATGATGTTAAAAACTTAAACATACATATACACTTCTAGAATTTTAATTAAAAATTTAAACAGAAAAACATTTAGATATTTTCTTTGAACCATATCCAAATACATATGTAAAAAGTATAAATTTCTACAATTCTTAAGTTGGTAGTGATCTCATGATCTAACTCAAAAAAAAGAAGTAACTAAAACCCCTGTGGGAAAATGCTCCTTTTTAACATGGTACATATGATATAATACCCCTAAAATACATTTAAGGTGACACAAAGTTCTTAAATATTGGGGGGAAAAAAAAGAAACTTAATACCAGGGACCATCTCTAAAGATAGCATTAGCTTATTTTAATAGTAAGTTATTAATGTTTTACAAATGTGAAATTAGTCAAAAATTTTTCCAGTTCTAATTTCTAAGTTTTCAATACCTAACACCTACATTAATCTAAAATTTAAAAGTTGGTAATGCTAAATCTGAATTAAACAACAAATTAATTAATACTAGGCAGGAAATAGAAAAAGGTTTCAATTAAAAAATGGTCAAAGCACCCATCCCATTGAAGTGGAAGGCCATTTTCTTGAGAGCCCTGCTTATACCTCCCTCTTTAAAATAATCTGTCGGGGAACCTGGGCCTCGTGACTGGGGGTTGTGTTGTGTGGACCATACACATGGTGTTGGCCAACACGCTCCTACTTTGTGTGCTGCAAACTGGCAGCTGAACCCAGGGGTTTAATCAGACTCATGCCTGATACTATTGCCAAATATTTCTTAAATGCCAGAATTGTCTAAATATACTAAGAACTAAGACAGGAAACAAAACAAAATAAGGTAAATTACAAGCTCTCAAAAATAAAGCAATTTCAATGGTTGATTCATTTTATTCACTACTAAATGATTTCTTAAGTTTGAATTCAAGTAACAGAAAGAGTATCCTACTATTTGCTCACTCTCTAAAGTGTAGACACCCTCAAACTAAACAAATTGATATTCAGGGATGGGAAACATATACAAAGTAAATAAATGAGGTCTAAATGTGAATGAAAGAAGCTTTGGCTTAATTCAATACAAGAATGCAACTTTATCTCCCAATCTGCTACTTCTATAATTGATGACCAAAAAAAAAAGACTTAGGAGATAAAACACAGGCATTGTCATTTCAAGATATTAGGAAATACACAGCATTTTAAATATATAATTTGTTTTAGTATCTTTGAAAAATATGTAATATGTATAATATTTTAATAATGAAAGTATTAAAACATTCCTTCCCTTTAAAGCTTCATTATTCAGAACAGTACAAATTAAGAACGAATTCTGATGAAGGCCTTACTTGGATTACTCCGCTGGGATTCACACTGATCATGGTACAAATGCCACGGAATGCTGAATCCTTTTCCTCATTGTCCCTTATGTTTCTCAGAGAGGTGCACCTATTAAATTATAGAGCACAGTTTAGCATTTAAGTAAGAAGCAGGTTCAATTACAATACTAATGAACAGTATTTAATGGAATAAGCACCACAGTATAATGTTTGTATTCAAAGAATTTTCATAAAGCTTAAGTTTCTCACACTTCCTGTATGTGGGCCCATCTATCTAATCCCAAATAGTGAAAGCCTTGATATTCACATTTTCTTATTAATAGATTGCATCTATGAAATGGACAATTGGCTTTAATCTCCCATTTAAACTATTAATGAGCTTTAGACAAGAGTAAATTACCAATTAAAAAAAAACTGCATTATGACTTATATTCCATTAAACACTACTAAAAATGACTTGAATTGAAAGATTATCAACTAAAAGAAGCAGAATATAGGATATACTGCCACACTATAAACTATTATTTTAGAACTTATGGTGTAGATGTTTACTTTTATATTATCAAGCAAATAAGATTTTTATACATTACGAATTTAAACATGTATTTCTTAATGCAATCCAAGTTTTCAAATTAATTCTAAGAAAGAAACAATGCAAAAACCTAAATTTATAGAATTTGCATGCATTTTTATTATATTGGTGGATATTTAAATGCTTTATATATATATATAATCAAGCTTTGTAACACAGCAAGCATGTGACAATCTTATCCCATGCATCAATTAGTCGTTAGCCACAACATAAAATAAATATACATGACGATGCTACTGAAAACCTCACAAACCTGATAGGACAAGATTAGTCACATGGTTGGCAATGATTAAGGATTGTGATTTTTGTAACCAACTGAAAATATATCTAAAAGTGAGATAGAAAGAGAAAGAAAGAGTGAAGAAAAATGAATTAAAAAAAAAGATTGAATAATACACACCAGGGTCTTATAAACTGCTGTAGCATGGGGGCCACCTCTTGAGGACAAACGTAACCAAGACGACCAATTGTTATTGCTAAGGTAACGCAATCACGGTTATACACCACCAAACGCCAACCAAGACATGAGCAAATGAGGGGGAAGGAGAAAAAATAAAGAAAAAACAACAAATAACTCAGAAACAGAAACCAACAGAATTTGTGTATGATAATAAACATAAGATTTCACCAGTGCTGTTTATTACCACCCCCTAAAATAAGGGGCAGCAACATATATGGCATACTCTTGAAAAAGGAAAAACAAAAGGAATTAAAAAAACTTTAAAGATTGAGAGAACACCAAAAACCATGATGAATTGCTTTTCTCGCTCAATGAAGTGTCAATATAGCATACTTTCTAGTATTAAAAAGATGAGCGATTAAATGGATGATTAGACATTCAAAGATAGTTCAAATTTCAGAATTTAATAATGAAATCTGTGCCCCCCCCAAGATATACTAGTAAATGTGAATGACTACATTTCTGAATTGTCTATTCAAACACACTTTTCAGTTAAAAGTTAAAATTTCTTTCTCACTTCTCCACATCTGTTTTTATAAGTGATTTCTATTCTTTGAAAATTATCTACAAATTTAATCCAAATTTTGGTGAAGTCTTTTTGTTTGTTAACATTTCCAAAAAAACCAGTGGACTATTTGTTGCCTGTTATCGAAATCAACCGTCAAATTTTAGGTGTCATGGTACACACTGAATGGATTAAAAAATTGCTAATTTCATACCATATTTGACATAAAGGAAATTCAGACAGTCCACTGTAATGACATGTGATACAGGACCAAAGGAACAAATATTCTGTCCTTGCTATAAAAGACATAGCACAAAATAAACATTGACTGATTACATGCTAATATTCTATGTAAAATGGGAATTAATCAAACATATATTCACCATCAAAATTCAGGAAGTCCTTAAACTTAAAAGGGCTAAAGTGCAACTCAGAACTGCATTCTGCAATTCAAAGGTACATACATATAAATACATTTATACACAACGGGAAAAAAAAATACAAACAGAAAACAAACCATGAAGTGCTTTAATGGTGTTCTCTCAAAAACTTACAGGTTAACCTTTCATAAAAAAAGGGTGGGGGGGTAAAGAAAAATGTTTAAGGATTACTTGAAGCAAACTACACAGATAATACTAAAGTCCAGCAGATTCATATGAAGCAAGAGAAAGAAAACCTATGTTCAAAAGACACAAACTACGCAACATTCTCATTAAACAGGCAAGTATGAACAATCCAATGAAACATGCAATAAAGCAGATGATGGTCCATTGAAAAAGTTCAGTGTAGGATATACTAATTAGGAGAAAAGCAAGTGACTGCATACATTAAGGAATTGGCTTTATGAAATAATAAGATAATGGTAATTAAGTTGCTAAAATCTATAGATATCAGCCATTGACAATGATTTTACTTAATAACTGCCCCCTCCTCTTTTGGGTAAGGATTAAAGAAAACATTTTCTGCAGCCACTTGTATTAAGAGTAATCCAGTGAATGCCAAGTGTGTTTCTTAATCATATCAATATAATTAATTAATCTGAAGGGTATTATCAACTACCTTTCAATTTATTTAGGGTAGAATCATACTTAGAACATAATCTTATAGATAAAGCCAATTTGTTAAAGGAACTATAACAAATTCACTAGTTGATATCCCACAAGAAACTTTAATATACAATACACTCAACATTTATTTGCAGTTATGCATTCACATTTAAAAATAAATAGGAAGTTTCTTTAGGTTCAACAGTAATTTTATAACGGCAAGTGTTCCAAATCTGAATGTCATGTATAGGTACTGCATTCTAAAGAGATAAAAACCTGACAAGATTCCATAACCATCCTACACATAGATTTCTGTACTTTTCACAAGAAAATCTAATTCACTTTATGATATAAACAGTACCCATACAGCCAAACAGCCATATAACTGTTTCATAATTAAAAGATTTCCTTCCATACCAATAAACATATCAATTTTAATTATATTAGGATATAATAAACCTCCCATAACTAAAAAATATAAATGAAAATGTCCTTGAAAACAAATTTTCTTATTTAGAAAACCTTTTTTAAATCTTTGTCCAGTATTCAGTAAGACCTTCAAAGACTATGATTATTTTACTGAAATTATCTTAGTGCATAAAGAAAGAGATGTATCTGATAGAAAACAAAATTTACCTCTTTTATCATTATTAGCAAAAGTCAAAGAAGGTGGAAAGAAATCACCCTGAAATGTGTTCTATAGTATGGAAGGTACTCTTTAATAGAAACATGCTCTCAATAAATGCAAAAGAGAAACAAGCCTCCTGAATAAAAATCCCACATGGTACTACTTAAGTTCCCAATTTGAAGGAAAGTATACAACGAGACAGAAAATACGTATGTATATGTGCCATTGTAAACCAAGTAGTCTCTACACTGCAATCTACTTTTGGCCACATTTTTACAGATTTAAAAAATAATCGTTACTTCCCAGCTCCCAGTTATTCTTGGAATTAATGTAAAAGTATAATTCATATTGTTCCAAAGTTATGTTAGCTGGGGTTCACTCTAAGATGTATCAAAACACAAGAATAGGGGAGAAAAGTGTTACGGAGTGCAACTAAAACAGTACATTTCATTAATGAGGATCCAAAATAGCTGTTAATAATAAACTAGGTTTCTAAAGCTAGCTTTGGTTTCTCTACGCATCTTAATTTAAAATTAAAAGGCAACTAATTTTCTCTTGACCAAAACAGTTCAGTCATATGGTACCTGTGTTCTCTAACAACGTCTTTGGTGTGTTGGGTCTGTTAATGATTTCTACAAGCTGGTGCAACACCATAGGAATATAAGGCTGCATCTCTATACCTAGATCATCCCCAAAAGAGAAAAACAAAAGAAAAATTTCAATGTTAAAATAGCAATTTTGCTCCCTTTATTAACTGTGACATAAGCTATTTATAAATACAGAAGTCATTTAAATTTAAAAACAAAACACACAAAAATTAAAGTATCTAAAAATTTACACTTTTAAAGAAGAAAAAAACCTTACCCATTTGAATAGAGATTTCTCCAATTGCCCAAGTGGCATTATTGCAGACTGAAATGAACTCTGGATTTAGGTTGGTTCCCAATATTGGCATGAAGTCAGCTAGAAAAAAATGTTTAAAAACCATGTAGTAAACCCATCAACAGCAGTGTATTGTGCTTTAAAGAAAATCTACTGGGCAGAAACTGGAACATAGGCAGGAAACAGCAGTATTTAAAGGTGTTGGTAAATATCTATCTTAAGAAACTGAAAGAGGCAATATCTGAACCTTCATATAAAGTAGACCAGAAAACATTAAGTTTTGGTATATTTCAGATATCATTAAAAAGAGTTGGTCAGAGTACTCTCTCATCATCAGACTAAGAAAACTCAAAAGGAAAGTATGATACATTAGAACTTTCTTCAAACCTAGTTTTTCACATGCACCATTTTTAAAAAGTCAGTAGTTTTGGTTTTTAAAATAACCTTTACCGTAGTGCTCAGTGTGTGGTCTCTAAATACCATTTTCCACTTAACAGGAATGAGGGCTCTCAGAAATGTTTCATTGCAGGTGAAGGGCAGGAAATGTACCAAACAAACCTAGGCTATTTCATCACACCAGAGAAAACTGATGAGCCAACTTAAGCTCCCAATGCCTACAGGTAGGACAATTTGAGCATCACTGAGTTCATACTGACACTCAAAAAACAAACACAAAAACTAAACTCTGAAATATCAAATAGATACCTGTGGAGGATGCTGGGAATCAATTCATTATTTTGAAAACTGGTAAACAGAGAAAAAAATATCAAGTAATTGTCCTGCCTCTCCTATATGATGCATACCTAAGGAAAATAATTTGATATGGAAAATGTCTCTCTATATGTATTTTCACTATTAAATGAAGAATTAGAATAGCATTTAAAAAAACCCTTAATTCATTAGTGGATCTAAAACCAGGGTTTCTCAATTTTAGCAATACTGGTAATTTGGGCCACCTCATTCTGGTGTGTGGGGGGGCTGTTGCACGCACTGTAGGATGTTGAGCAACACCCTTTGCCTCTGTAGACTAACCACCGAGCAGTGACAGACCCCCAGTGGTAAACAAAAGGCCAGATGTTCTATGGGAGGGGGCTAAAAAAAACATGGCTGGTTGAGAATTGATAATCTAGAAAATCATCATCATGGTTGATAACATAAAAAAAGAGAAAACTGGACACTGTGTACCTTCTAAAGAGGTTGATCAAGTCTTGTAAAATAAGAATTCATCACACTTTAATCACTTAGAGTAGCCAGGCTTGAACTTGATAACTTACTTTAATACATCCTAATTAATGTTGTTATTCAAAGTCCAGAAATACAGTTATTCAAAAGTACAACTGGGAACTGGGTGAAGAATAAGTTTGGGGGTATAATGTATGACATTATGACTAGAATTAATAACTCTACATTGTATGTTTTAAAGTTGCTAAGAGAGCAGATCTTTAAAGTTCTTATCATAAGGAAAAAGAATCTTTGTAACTATGTGAGGGGATGGATGCTAACTAAACACATTGTGGTAATCATTTCACAATACATACATAAGGTGTAAAGCACAGCAAATCACGTTGTGTACCTTAAACTTACAGAATGTTGTGTCATTTATATCTCAATAAAACTGGTCAAGAAAAACCCCAAAGGAACTGTATCAAATGAAAAACCTTTCTAGCGCTGCCTGGTGTGACTCAGTGGCTTGGGCATCATCTTGCAAACCGATCAATGTTTCTTTTCATCCCTGCCCCCAACAATGAATACATAAAATCTTCAACTATCACCCAAAATGATGGGATACAAAAATGGAGAAAAATCCCCAAAATCCCATGTAATTCATGGGTTTTGATGCAATTCAGGTTACATTATTCAAGGAATCCTTTGTTATCTTCACAGAAGGCTAAGACATACGCTATGCTATTAAAACAGAAATAAATAATTTACTTTTTAGGTAAATTGAAGTTTCCTTTGCTATCTCAGAACATATGTTGTTTTATCATGAGAAAAAAACCAAACTATTTAAAAAGCATCCATGAATTATGCACACAGTACACCGGGCTTCGAAGGCAGACAGATGCATCCTTTACTGTAAATCAATGCTTTTCCAGCTCTGCTCTGGTCACATGACTGCCTAACACGCTGCTGCCTAGAGTGAGTCCAAGAGAACGAAGAACAGGAGTTCCCATCTTGCCTGCTTCAATCAGAGCATCTTTAACAGTCAAACGTATGTTTATAAATGTTGGGATTCCATGAAATCATATTTTAATAACAAAAAATATA
>PVJI01010605.1:29700-59671 GCA_004026765.1 Micronycteris hirsuta
CTGGCTGGTGTAGCTCAGTGGATTGAGCGTGGGCTGGGAACCAGACTGTCCCGGTTCGATTCCCAGTCAGGGCACATGCCTGGGTTGCAGACCAGGTCCCTGTGAGGGCCATGTGAGAGGCAACCATACATTGCTGTTTCTCTCCCTCTCTGTCTCCCTCCCTTCCCCTCTCTCTAAAAATAAATAAAAATAAAATCTTTAAAAAAAAATATATATATATATATAGCTGATATTAAAAATCGTATCATAGCAGTAGAAAATATTCATACCTATACAAGGCTTAACATGCTGAAAACAAGCTTTTGTCAGATCACCTAACAGGGCGAAGGAACTCTGTCGAACTTCCGGCATTTTATCCTATGAGAAAGAAGAAGAAATTAGCCGCAATGTGACCCAGAGAACCAGGCTTCGATGCGTCGTAACTGAACCAGCCTCACCTGCATGCACTGATACATGAGTGTCAGAATGTTGCTTCGGGCCACTAGCTGTTCAATGTTGCCCCCAAGTCCTTCAGCCAGGCCACTGAGTAAATCAAGAGCCACTATCATAAAGTCTTTATCTGGAGCCTCATATTGATCTGGTTGAGCATTGTTCAGCTGAAATTAGACATAATTTTTTTAAAAAAATTACTTTAAATCAATTATTGAAACAGTCTGTATATAAGTATGTCCTTAGAAAAACATTTATGATGCCAAGGAGGGAGAGATACAAAAATTTTTAAATACCATGGCTTGTGCAAGAGTCTTCTGTACTAGGTTTACACATCGCTGATATACAGGTTCACAGTATGGAAGGAAGCCAGACTGCAGGGCTGTGGCAACTGAAGACAGGCACTAGAAAAAAAAATAAAGTGCATGTGTGAAATTTCTGGCTGTACTTAATGTAAGAAATGCTTCTACGTGTACTAATTAAGACCGTGGTTATTTCTGAGCTTGCTCTACTAGGCTACAGCAGCAGTTTCTTCTCAAATATCTCCTCTGGGTACCACCTATTGCTGTTAAGCTTGCTGGCTGGTCAGGGGAGGTTTTCTCAGAAAAAAACATAAAAATGTTTCTATAATGAATATTATCTTTCAAGAACAGATTACGTGTAGGCCCCCCCACCCCCCTCAAATGTAAGAGGTATATTTATTTATCCTCCCATCCTGGTCAATGATGTAGGTCAGAGGTGTCAAACTCATTTTCACCAGAGCCCCATCAGCCTCGCAGTTGCCTTCAAAGGGCCGAATGTAATTTTAGGACTGTCTAAATACAACTACTCCATAACTAGGGGTAAGGGGCTTTGTGTCACCGCCAGGTAGAAATAAGGTGCCAGGTCGGACAAAACAAGGTGGAGGGCCGGATTTGACCTGCAGGCCTTGTGCTTGCCACCTGTGATACAGGTGAACTTTACTGGGCACATTCTGAGCCCCTGCCTGAAAAAATATATATTTAGCCATGATAACTCTTCTTATGTTGTTAGGCCCAGAATTAGTCATTTTCTTAGACACAGAAGTTTTTACTTCTCTGGCTAGGGATAATCCATGGCAGAGGTGGTGACCCCTGAAATGACAGGGGGAACAAGAATGACAATGACTGAACTGGCTCTACCAATACAAAGTCATTTAGGTTTAAGTTACCACATCTGGTAGTGTGTTCAGTTATTGAGAAATATCGCATAAAATTTCTTTTTGGTTAAAAAAGTATTTAGTACACATAGACTACAATTTCAAACTAGACATACAGGATATAAAGTGAAGTCTCTCCTTACTAACATCAAGCCCCAAAGCCGATTCACCTACGTGTGAGTATATGTATCTAATGTAATATTATATAAGTATATAATATTAGAATATTAAACTATATTTGACCTTTGAACTATGTGGGGGTTCGGGGCACCAACCCCCTGGCACAATTGAATGTCTGCATATAACTTTGACTCCCAACTTAAGACCAAACTTAAGTTGTCTCTTGGGATGCAGAAGATTGACTCCAGGTCATACCCTGGAGTATCAAAATCGCAGGATGCTCAAGTTCCTTATATAAAATGGGGCAGATCAATGTATCTAGTCACCCCTCCACATCCAGATGTAAATCAGAAACAGTGCAGGCATTTATGGGAAAAAATCTTCATGTAAGTGGACCCTCACGGTTCAAACCCGCGTTACTCAAGGTTTAGCCAAGGTTTAGCTACATATTTTTTTATCAAGAAATACAACTAAGTAGCCCTGGCTGGTGTAGCTCAGTGGACTGAGCGCAGGCTGGGAACCAAAGGGTCCTGGTTCGATTCCCAGTCAGGGCACATGCCTGGGTTGTGGGCCAGGTCCCCAGTGAGGGCCACGTGAGAGGCAACCATACATTGCTGTTTCTCTCCCTCTCTGTCTTCCTCCCTCCCCCTCTCTCTAATAATAAATAAATAAAATCTTAAAAAAAAAGAAAAAGGCCTGGCTGGTGTAGCTCAGAGGATTGAGTGAGGGCTGGGAACCAGAGGGTCCCGGTTCGATTCCCAGTCGGGGCATATGCCTGGGTTGCGGGCCAGGTCCCCGTGAGGGCCATGTAAAAGGCAACCATACATTGTTCTTTCTCCCTCCCTTCTCTCTCTGAAAATAAATAAATAAAATCTTAAAAAAAAAAAATACAAATTAAAAAAAAAAAAAAAAAAAAAAAAAAAAAAAAAAAAAAAAAAAAAAAAAAGAAAAAGAAAAGAAATACAACTAAGTAGAGATAGAGGTACATGATGTAAAAAGACCTCATGATTTATTATCAATGAAGAAGAGCAGGCTGGAAAACATATACAGCATACCTCAAGTAAGGGGAAGAGATCTTTATCCTCGTCCTTTAGCATGTTCCATTTCTGGATCAGTGGAGGCATTAGCATCTGAATATATTCCTATTGACAATGATGAAAAAAACATAAAGCGCCACTATTATATGTAAACAAGTCCACTTTGAGTCTATGAAAATTAAAATCCATTTAGAGTAATTGTATAAAATCAATACAGAATGTATTTTGAGACTCTTTGCACCTTTAAAATTTTTATTTGTTTTGCCTAACTTTTTAAAACTTATACAATTTTGTTCTATTTTTAAGCCATCTTAGCTCCTTTTTGAAACAAGGTTTATACAAATATATAAAAATCACTTGATCACAATCAGGGATGATTCGTATAACTTTACTCTTAGTGTCTGAATTTTCTAGTCCTGGGGCCTGTAACACATGATATGGTTCTGCTTTTACAGCATGTCATAAACGGCAGGTTTACCTTACAGAGGCGTTTGTAGAAAAAGATTCATAATCATTTAAGTGTCCTTATTTAAACTAACCCATAAAATCAAGTAAATAAATGTAATAATGCAAACAAGGGGCGCTAATGCTAAAAGGTCTAATCTAAGACATTCAGAAAAACACCCCCCAAACCAAACCAACTAACATCACAAAGCAAACCCATTAACCAAGTTTTGCAAACCCATTGCATCAAAGTTTAAGTATAACTTATAAACAGACAATTTCTTAGGACTTCCCATATAGCATTCATAAACAGAACCTATTCTTCAGCAGGGAATTTTGAACCATATTACAAATCCAATCCCATCCTCCTCTACTCTGAACACTACTAGAGACAGCGTTCGGCTCCCTCGTCATACTTCTGCTCTACCACTATTTACATTTGTAAGCAATTACCCCAGTTTCTAATAGTTTTATCTAGTGTATTCCCCATAGTTGTAAGTTCCAGTGAGAAAACAAAAATGCCTAGATGTGGTACTCTAAAGCTACAGTGCTTATAAAGTGGTAGATACAAAAAAACCCTCTTGAAATTAAGTAAAAGCTATAAAAACTTTAGAGCATATAACCTCTACCCCTTTTTCCTTTACTTTACAAAGTGCTATGCGATTACCACATCAAGTACATATTTATTTTTTAAAATACTATTCGGAAGTTAATACACTTTGCTGCCTTCCTAAAGTAGTAAACACTGTGTTGATTATCTCCCAAAACACTTATTTCTAAATACATGTTAACCTATTGATTGTAACCATGCTACGTATTTTTGTCCCTGTAATAATACTTACTGGTTTGTTTAAATGATGTCCTACTGAATCTGCTAACGTTCCTATGGCATCATAAAGAATGAGCAAGTTCTTATGTTGGTATTTGCTGAATGCAAAGACCAAAGTATCAAGTATATAAGCAAGGTAAGGAACGAGTTCCGTACAAGCCTCCTCTTCCAGGGTAGCAAAGGCACTGCAATGAAAAAGACAGCGAGAGAACCGTGTTGTAGAAATGGAACAGTTGTAATGGAGATAGGAAACTAAGTCTTTAAAGAGTATCTATTTCCACCTTACACACCGATCTCCTACTGCATCACACCCGATGTTTATTTTTATTTCTTTCCCATTCCTTATTACCTCTTTCAAAGAGACTGTCACCAATGGGCATCTATTTAACTACAATGCTAAAACCTAAAACTAAAATATGTTCGTTCTTTATTCATTCAGCAAATTTATTTAGTGTTTACTATTTAGTTACTGAGCGCTAAGACATAGCAATGAACAAAATAATGTTGCATTCTCAGAGAAATAAACTCTCATTTATACTTTTTCCTTCAGATGCATACCAAGGGTCACAAAATGACATATTTAACACTTAAGACTGTTCTAACTCTCTAAATAAACTCTTATTAAATACAGACAAACATTACGTATTGCATACTCGAAAGCTGCCGAGAGATCTTGAGCACTGTCACCATGAAAAATTTACCTATGAGAGGATGAATGTGTTATCCTGATTTTGGTAATTGTTCTACAAGGTATATGCATATCAAATCGTGTTGCACACTTTAAATACATGCAGTATTTGTCAATGATTCCTCAATAAGGTTAAAAAATGCTTCAGTCCCACACTACGTTGAGTGCAAAATACTTATTACAAATTTGCCTTATGTATGGCTACACTCTATTAGAACAACTGTGCAAGAAAGGAAAAAAAAATCTCAAGTCTCAGTGCAATGACTTCAATTTAGACCTAAATTTGTCCTGGCTCTTTATTCTAAAATTAAGTTTTATATTATATCTGTTCTACCAAGCCAGGATTTCCTAAAGATAACAGGCTTAAGCCACTTGTTAATGAAAGTCCTGGTCACTAGCAGTATGCACTAGTTATTTTGTTCACAGCACTTGCCATAAATTATCTAGTTGTTTAGTACTCCCTGTTAGACTGTGAGTTTCAAGACGGCAAGAATGTAAACCCAGCATTTAGAATATGCCTAACAATTAGTAGAGAGCTAAAAAAGTGCCAAATAAATAAAACTACAGGAAACCAAACATAATCTGTATCCTGCCTCCATTGAAAAAAAAAAAACTTTAGTGCTATTAATCATCAAAGCCTCCTTGTTCAACTTTCATGTTACTAAGAATTAAAAACTCTTTCAGATAATTTTGCTTCAGATTTGGAAAAGTTCAACTCTACTTTTCCTCTTGTTCCCCAAACTGGAATATTGAACTGCAACTGCTGGTCTGATATAGAAACAAAACAGCCCCAAATTGACAGAACAGCTACTTAAGTAGATACCCTAAATGACAGACAACAGGTTGCTGCGGGACTTTCTGTGGGGTTATGGTAGTGGACCTGTAGGCTAACAGGAATCTGCTCCAACTTTGCTATTGGTTCAAGAGTAGGACCTTTGTCTTCACCTCTCCAGATGCCTGTGGAATCATTGTAAAAGATAACTCTACTGTTATCATAGCCACTGAGAAAACAAAACATTTAAGAAACAGCAAAGGCTGATGTCTATTAGTCACATTGGGATTTACAAAATCATAAGGAGAAAGCTACAGATAATAAAAAGCCCATTAATGGTTTAATACCAATATTCTATCACAAGGTTGAAAATTAGTTTCTCATTGGAAGACCCACTCCTTTCCCGCACAATGAACATTTTGTTATGAATCCGTCCCACCTGCAGGCAGCTTCTTGTACTCTCTTGTTGCTATCCAGGATACGCTTTAGCAATTCTGTCATTAATGGCTTCAGGTACGTGTCTGGGGGCTGGCTGACTACCCAGTGTGCATAGCGGCTCAGAGTCCAGCATGTTATGGAACGCACAAGAGCCTTTTTATCAGAGAGGCACTGAATAAGGTGAGGAATGAGCTCAGGCAAGTATGGAATCATGCCTTGCATGCAACCTAGAAAAAAAAATAACAGAAATCTTTCAGAAACTGCTAAAATATGGTTAAAACAAAACCATTTCAGCTGAATATGAATTATTAAACTGACATATGCATCCATGAAAAATATTCAGATCATCTTCATTGTATTAACTATGCTGTAAAAAATACTCTGATCTAAAATATCAAAAAACTGAAACAAGACCTAACTGCCCCTAAGCATCTTCCAGCAGGGTTAGAAAAGTTCCTTTTCCTTCTGCTACACAAACTATGACCTTTAGAGATGCCTTTAGCAGGCTTCATTTCTTCTAGATGGATGTTTACTGTTAGGAAAGAATAACAACCTATAGAGAGCGATGGCACTCCTGACATCACATTTCGTACACTTACGTATAGAAGTTATTTTTCTAGCAATGGGAATGCTTCTGACATCCAAAGCCTTGTTCTCTCATTCTGCTCCCTTTATCCTAACAAAAGCATTTGCAAAGTATCTGGCTGGGGTTAGAAGTAGGCCTATGGCTGTTTAGTTAATAATTGTTAACCAGTTCAAAGTAAACACTAATTCTACGATGGCTTTTGGATTCAAACATCCTTTTCAAGGTTAATGCGGATCACATAGTCTTCTCAAACCCACAGCAGCAACACAAGAGCAAAGTGTGTAAATTCAAGAGTAAATACTCTTTCCTTACAGAGTAGCAATTTATTAAAGTAGTCTAGCCACATTAATGCTAATTATTAAGGGCTTTACAGTTCAAATGTGACTTAGACTTACCTTCAGCAATTGCTCCTAATACCAAGATGCCTGATTCTTTAACAACCCATTCATGATGAAAAAGCAATTCTTTCAAAAGGGGCAAAATGTGTGGCAAAAGCTCATCACGATACACATTTGCAAGAACATCTAGGGCAGCAGCAGAACATTTTCCTAAGAAAATATATTTATCAAAAATATTACGTTAACTTCTATTATCTTTTAGTTATATGAGTATTTGTTGTATGTACAACACTTTGTTCATACTTCTACAGTTTCAAGGAATCCAATTAAATAAGCAGTCTTGTCACATGAAAAAATTCTGTTCACAAAAGTACTTTATGACCCAACATTAGCAAACTAACTATAAATTGGAATAAAAAAAGTCACCAAGTACACGACACATAAAATATCCTGAAAAACTTTCTTTACAGAGTAAGGCACCATTAAGTATCAGACTACATATCAATTGAAATTTCATTTAACATAATTTAGAAAAGAACAAAAAATTTAAAAAGAACAATAATATAATCAAGCATCCAAATTTTTCCCAATGTGAACTAGGCATAATAAATGGTTAATCATACACTATCAGACAATAGTAAAATCACTTTTTAAAAAATGCTGTTATACTGGCCAGAAGTAATATTTATCAATAAGGCTCTTAAATTATCCTGTACGGTAGATCCATAGAAATGAACATTATACTGCCATAAAACAGATTGAAATCTCTATGTACTCATATAGGATGAGTTATATTATATATAGAAAAGAACCACCAGAGTACATATAATCTGATTTCACTTTTGCAAAGTCAGCCTTATTTCCAAAAAAGAAGATACAGCTTTAGCTGGGTGGCTCAGTTAGTTGGAGCGTCATCCCATACACCAAAAAGGCTGTGGGCTCAATCCCTGGTTGGGGCACGTACAGGAGGCAACCAATTGATGTTTCTCTCTCTCTAAAATCAATAAATACAGGATCCAGCAGAACTAAGGCTTCCTTGAGTATGGTGGTAGGGTAATCATATGGGTGTAATAATTTATAGTTTTAATTTGAACATTTCACCTAAAATGTCATATGGTGTGCTTGAGTGTGATATTGTGTTATGGAATTACATGCTTACGATTTTGTAATAAAAAAGGGGCATTATTTGTGCTGGACCCCGTATTTTCTCGGGTGAGAATAAAAACAAACAAACAAAAAGAAGATACACATGTTTTTTTTTTTATGTACATGGAAAAACTTCTGGAAGGATATAAAGATGGGTGATATGTGAAGAGAAAGTACCCCCCACCAATAATGCAACCAATGTACATTATTACTTTTGAAGAGTTACCTACATTATATTATAATGCTAATCCACCCCACCGTCAACCTGAAAGTAGGGATACAGTGGGAGGTAATTTGTGATAGTAGTGAGATTTGGGTTCCAATAACAGATGTGCCCTC
Organism: Micronycteris hirsuta; assembly: GCA_004026765.1. Lineage (NCBI taxonomy): Eukaryota > Metazoa > Chordata > Mammalia > Chiroptera > Phyllostomidae > Micronycteris > Micronycteris hirsuta. Next base: position 38,044 of record PVJI01010605.1, read on the forward strand.
CTTTTGTTGACCTTGGGCAAGTTTCTCTTTTTGCAGTTTCATTACCTATGTAAAGCTGTTGGAAAGATTAAATGTGATATGCATGCCAAGTCCTTGTCTTAGAGCTGGGCACATTAGGGATGCTAAATAACTGGTAGTTGTAGGAATCTAAATAGGCAGCAGAGGAATTAGCATCATTTAACCAAATAAATTACACAGTACACAGGCTGATGATTCATGTCCTTAACCACTTCATAGTAACTAGAAATCTTGACACTCTGAATTACAACAGTGGTTCTCACCTGAGGGTGGTTTTGTTTCCCAGGGCACATCTTGCACTGTCTGGAGAAGGTTGGTTATCACAATTTTGTGTGTGTGTGTGTGTGTGTGGCTGCTGGGAAGGTTGGTTATCACAAGTGTGTGTGTGTGTGTGTGTGTGTGTGTGTGTGGCTGCGGCTGCTGGCATCTACTGGGTAGAGGCAAGGCTGCTTAACATCCTATAATGTGCAGGGCAGCCCCCACAACAAAAAAAATCATGTGGCCCAAAATGTCATTACTGCTGAGGCTGAGTAATCCTGAACTAGAGCAACAGAGCTTTAAAGAACAGCAAGCAAGCAAGCAAAACACAGGTGTCTAGGTTCCTCCCCAGTTATTTAATTACAGTGTGGCTCAAAATGCTGGCTCAGCAGATGATGTGGATTTGCGGCTAAGATCGAAAACTAACAGAGATTAAAAAAAAGCATTTTGTAAGTCTGAATATGACAAAGCAATTTATATTATTTTAGAATTATCCACGATAATCAGTCAATTCACATACAAATTACTGCAAAATAAGTTTATGTAAGAAAAACAGAAAAAGTTTATGGCCAACATGCCTCTTTTATAGTATCAAACAAAAAATATACAGCTTTTGAGAAATGACAGCCTGAGCTTTAAAAAATATAATGAAGAGTAAATATAAAAGAGTGCATCAGAAAAATGCAAACCAAAACTGTATGTACTTCTGATATACCAGGGTGGCTAGAATAAAAAAGGTTAACAACTGTTGGCAAGCAAGAACCTGCAATCTAAGACACTGCTGGTGGGAAAGGAAGTGGCTTAGCCACTCTGGAAAACAGCCTGGTAGTTTCTCAAAAGGTTAAACAGAGAGCTAGCGTGACCCAGTAGTCCCACTCCTGGGCATACACCTAAGAGACTGGAAACATGTGTCCATACTACATCTTACAGAAACGGTCACAGTGTCATTGCTCACAATAGCCCAAAGGGGGAAAGAACAAAATATCAACAAACTGTCCATCAACTGATAAATGAATAAGTAAGATGTGGTAAATCCATACAATGGATCATTTTTCTGCAATAAAAAGGAATGAAGTATTGATACATGCCACAACACGGATGTATCCTGAAACAGGCTAAGTGAAAGAAGCCTGCTACAAAGGACCTCATACTGTATGATTCCACTTACAGGAAATGTCCAGAATAGGCAAAACCAACATACAGAATATAGACTCGTAGTTGCTGAGGGCTGGGGGACTGGGAGAAAATGCGAATGACTGATAATGATAATGGGGTTCCTTTCTGGGGTGGTGAAAATGTTCCAGAATTTACTGTGGAGATGGCTGCACATCTGCGAATACATTAAAAGCCACTGTATTGTATTGTTTAATGGGTGAATGGTACGGTATGTGAATTATTTCCCAATAAAGTGGTTACCAAAGCAGACAACTGTATTTTCCCTCTCCGACTTACTTAGATTCCAGTCAGAAATTGTATCATCATCATCAATTTCGTCGTCGTCATCGTCTTCCTCTTCAATGCCATCTTCATCATGCTGCTGAGCCACTGTCCTTGATCGATGAAAACGTGGCCTTATATCCTGTTCACTATCAGGAATTGTTTCATCTTCTTCAACATCACCCTGTTTGTTTTTTTTATAAAGGGAAAATTTTGGTGATACTCATTATAAGCTAATACACACACGAGTGAAAGAATCAGAATATCCAGATGGGGCCATGCACAGGATCCTGAAGCATACCTTTTCTTTGTGAAGGAGGGAATAGACTATTACATAAGACCTGTTAACTATCAGGCACTTTAAAACACATTATATTGCCTTCCATCGGGCTAGTACAACCTGGAGTAGCCGAATCCCATTCAGATCCTATTTAAGGTATTTTAATGCTTCTATCTTTGAACTGTGTAGCATATTATATATAACAGGAGCCTATTTATATAGGGTCTGTTCTAAATAAATATTCTATTGGTTTAATTCAAAAATTTATTAAGTCAATAAAAATAATATTACCCTATTCACCAGAAAAGTTTCCTTACCTTAAGTAGGATAATATCTATATCTGAGTACTTCATGCCATTCACTAACACAGGAATCAACCTATTTCAAACAAAAAAATTCATGAAACAAAGATCTAAAGACCAATAAAATTAAGAAGTCTTAAACTTTTATATCCCAACAATAACGAATGAGACAACCACCACTAATACTGCCTTAGAGCACATCTATGCTGTATGCCCTTCTCAAATGATGAGCCTTCCTAATACACACTGTAGTCTTTTCGCAATTCAAATCTCCACTAGATAAAATCTTAGTGGAGATAAGATTAATAGTGCTTGGAAATAAGGGTAATAAAAATATAGCAATTTCTTCCCTAAGCATTTATCCCAAATGTACCAACAATCATTTCCATTTTTTAAAGACCAATGTTCCTCCATACAATAACAAAAACATTAAAAAAAAACCCCAAAAACTAAATGTTCACCATTTGAGGCTTGGTTAAACTAAATTACAGTAAAGTTAACGACAAACAAAAAACCCAGATGTAAAGCACACAGAGAACATTTCCATTTGCATTAACATAGTGAGAGTTCCCATGTAATTAATTATAAATGTAGACTTTACTTATAGACTGTCTAGCCAGGATACACAAGAAACTGACATCTTTGGAGAGGAAACCGAGTAGGTGCAGAAGGGACAAAATTCATCTTTGCTTTTATTTCCAAGTGGCGTCACATTGTTACAATAAGCCTACATTTCGTATTTGTATTCCTTTTTTTGGCAGGGTAAAGGAAGGTTGTTGTATTTTGTTTTCCTAGTAATAATGATAAAAATACTATGCCAATGGAAGTACAAACTGAGCTTCTAGAAGCAGATTTGGATCAAGTGACCCCTGACATGAACCAGGAGAGGGAGCCTAGCCAAGATGCTTCTGCTGAGACTGCCAGGGAAAATCAAAGATGCTGACGGTTTAGAGACCAAACCAATAGTGGATTCTCAAGCTGAAAGTGCAGGAAATGAACAGAACATCTATGCCAGTTTTAGAATAATAGAACATGAACATAGTTTTAAATTTAAGTATTGGGTTGCAATGAGACTGTCCTTGAGCTAACAACAAATGGACCAAAGTTAATCTTCCCTGTTGTGCTGAATTGTTTCTACTGAAACAAACTCATTTCCCTCTCACTTAATGCCACAGAGAGGGATGTTTCCCAAAAGAGAATGGGAAGTTTTGAGAAGTCTATTTCTGGAAACTTAAATGGATTATATTCTTATAAAGTTGGGTACAAATGCATCTATTTTCATTGTGGTAAGTTATCCCTTCTCTTTCCCAGGTCATGTTCTTCCTCAATTTTTTTTTCATATTGTAAAGTCAAATATGAAATCACTAGAATACAAGTGTTATGTATTCTAATGCATGTTAGAAAACTGAATATACTGGGTGGAGCAAAAGTAGGTTTACAGTTGTTCATATGGAAAATAATACAATAATTAATAAGTAATAACACAAGAATATAAATTCTGTTCCAACTGTAACCCTGCTTTTGCCCCACCCCGTGTAGGAAACACGAGACTGCATGAAGAAATGTGCGCTGTTACTGTGCAGTTAAATTTTAGCTTACCCTGACAGTCACAGATGTCACCTCTGCAACAGAAACAGAGTGGTGGCGGCAAACTTGGTAGAATATAAAATAGAAAAACCCAAACCACAAACCCACACCCATGTACCTCTTCAAAAATGACTAAACTTCTATACAGCATCTATCTCTGGTTCTTTGAAAGTGTGTTGTAAGGAGCAATGTAGATGATGCTATATACTACTTTATATGTTTGCTTATAATGACAACTACCAACTCTTTTTCACTTAGGTTGAGAAAATTTATTTAATGGCAGCTGAAGGGCCATTTTCAATTGGGAAAATTCATTTATATCTGTATTCCTTCTAATAGAAGAGATGAGAATATTTAAAATACAAAAAACTAAGTCTAAAGGAATTTAGCCAAAAGACGTAATGCAAAAAAGGAAAAGTTCTATGGACAAAGTTATTATAGCCTTTGAAAAAAAGTTAAGAAATTTAAATTCTAAGAAAATAATTAATCACGGTATCATATCCAATCTTAAGTATTAGGTAGTCACTAAAATAGAACCACGATGTCCATAAACATGGAATTCTAGGTACACTGGAATATTTATGATGTCTAATTAAAAAAAATCAAAACACGTAGGTAACGGTCAAAACAGTAACATCAGTTCCTCTTGCAGCTATGCCAGTTTTAAGCTTTCACAGGTTTTCTTAAGCTCTGATGATCTGTTTTCTCATTGACCCATTACACACACCTGAAAGAGCCCACTGAGGATGAAAGGAATGAGAACACTTTGGAACTATTTAACAACGTCCACAGTCCTCTGCATCCAATTTCTACCTGAATTGTTCTGGGTGGCTTGGGAAAAGTATGAATAGGCAAAGAACCTCATACTCGTGAGTGCCCGCTGTGGGCTTATAGTAAGCACCCTTCCTTATAACTAGTGAGTAAAGTATTAGGATCTCCATTTTACATACAAGTAAACCAAGGCTCAGGGTTACATTATTTCCACAAGGTACTGAGTTTTAAATAAACAGAAGAGTGAGAATTCATAATCAGTTCGGTGTGACTACAATTTTCTTTCCCTATACCACATGTAAGCAACTTTCACTCTATAATGTTTTGGTTTTTGTTGAGGCCTTACTTCAAATACATATGAAACCAATTTCGAGTAAAACTCTACTACCAATGAGATGATGTTATAAGTCCTCATTAACTAAAGGAATACTAACAGGGAGACAGAAGTAGTGGGATTTAAAATTTCCTGGATAGCTGTAAAATGTGCACTAGACAACCTTTCAGGTATGTTCAAAGTCCTTCTAAATTTAAAATAGAAAGGTTAATAGTAACTTAACATTAGAAATGTACAACATACCTAGATAGAATTTATAATACACAACCATATTTTGTAAGCCACAGACATTCTGCAGAGCTGGGTTCATTTGGATCACCAATAGTTAAATCATTTATGATCTCTGTCAACAATTCAGAAAAATGGCAAGAACAGATGGCAGGCAGACGGTAAAAATACTGAAGAGTTATCATACATGAGGTAAGGTAAAGAAGACAGTGAGCTCCATCTATTCTTTGAATCTCTTTAAGATGGAAGGGAAACTGCAGCAAGTTAAAAAGTTATGGAGAAAGAGGCAACAGAGAAGAGAAAGTTAAAAGAGAGACTGTATCTATCTGATGGAACAAGGTCTTGGAGGACTGGGAAAAAAAGGCTATCTAAAACCATAAATAAAAAGACTGGTTAGGAAGAGGACAACTCCTTAAAATAGATCTCTAAGTTCTGGGGCAAGATGAAGGGTCATCTGTTTTCCTGGTAAAGCAGAATGCTCAAAATGACTGAAGAGAACTACAGAGTGATAAAGGTTTGATAGTAGTAGCTCTGGTGAATGGAAAATAAAAGTTGACCTAGAGTAAGAAAAACTGGCAGATAGTGTGAATGGTCTGAGGATCATGGATTTCTATAGACATCGATCTTCCCAGCAGAGTAATTTTTCCAGCAGTATTTAACCAAAGGTTAAATTAATTTAGAGCAGGGGAAATTCAGGGTAGTTGGGGTTTTCGGTCAGTACAACTAATTTGCAGATCATGATCTTTGTGCTAATAAATAAAAAGATGTGCAGAAAATAAGGGACTGTTAAAGCTGAGCAAGTAAAAAAATGAGGTTGGAGAGTGAGACCCAGGAGTTCAATGTGACCACGTGAAACATGACGTGTCTGACGACTCTACTTGCAAGGCAGCCTGTGATTTCTGAACAGGTCTACTGTTAAGAGGCTTTCTCCTGAAGCCTCAAATAGCCCTTGAAAAAAATTTTTTTAATACAGTATAGAGAAAAGCAATGATGTTAATACCAACAATGAATGTTTACTTAAATATGTGCTGGGCACTGGGTTAAATGTTTTAGCCTCAAGAGATGTTAATGTAACAAGAACAACTGTGGGAAAAGTCAGAAAAGAAATGAAGATCTGCTTTATCAGAGAACAAAATATATTATTAAATGTTCAATAATTGAGAGTACAGTACTGGTTAAAAGGAAACAGAACAGACTATAGAGTCCACGAACAAATAAAAGAATGTTGCCATCCATTCCTTGCTACATTAATGCTTTCTATGTGCGTTCATATCAATATAAAATGTATCATTACATATATGATTTTGTTCCAAACCAAAATTTTTTTGCTCATAGTAAGAAGAGTCTGGTTAACAGAGATAGGAAACACAAGTTCTTTTACCATGTTCTTTATCTTAGCATCAGATTGACATGGATGTTCTCCACCCTCACAAATCATTATTTCAATTAAAAATGAAAGGAGCCATGTAAGTCAAACCCAGTTATGATTGGCTGAGTTGTTTAATGTTTGAAGTGCTGATTTTTTAGAGCCCTTTTTGTTTTAAAAATGTTTAGGTTTTATTAGTATAATGACAGAGTTAGAGCACCTAGCTGTAACTGTATATTATGAATATCTCCCAATATTATATTAACAGCTCTTTAGTTTTTATAAAAAGTAATATTGGTTTATAAGACTCTTAAAGTTATATAATCCTATGTTAAGAAAAAGCATATCATAAAAGTGGTATAAGTTAGGGAAAAAAGGGAGTAATATATGGATTTTCTAAAGAAAAAAAAATCCACTTAGCACATGATGTATTTTACTTCCAAATAAATTCCAGACAGACTAGAATAAAACAGGTGGAATTACTGCTTTCTTGGTGGGGAAAGAATTTATTGGAAAAGAAAAAGAAGTTAACTAACTATATGAAAATAAGAACATCCAAGTACTGTAAACATCTTTAAAAAAACCCCCAAAACTCCGATAATACTACAACATATTAAAATAAGTGGTTATGTTCTTTGCTCATTCAGATGGCTAAGATAAGGAAAGTTATAACCAATGGCTGGTAGAAGGTGCGACTGGATGGAACGCTGCTGGCGGGGTATAAATGCATGTAACTTCACTAGGGAACAAATGGGGATAGTTATGAAGAATCCTGAAATGCTCAGCTCTTTCACTTTGGTAAAAATCATTTCTAGGAACTCTACCTGAAAGAAACAACCACTTGTGGACAAAGATGTTTACTACAGGATTTGATTTAAAAAAAAAAAAGGGGCAAACAAGTTGAATATTCAAGAACAGAACAGTCAATCATATACACACAGTATGCCCCTATGACGCAACAGTACTCAAAGTTTACAGAAGAAAGTACACAACATTCAACTAACTGAAAAGAGCAAACCACAAAACAGTATAATCAGAACTTCAAACACTAACTATAGCTAGATGCTATATTAAGTGTTGTACATACTACCAAAATTAATTCTTCCTGAAACACTGAACATACAGTATTTGGTGTATGCTAACGACACACCAAAAATACTAACAGTGATTACTCAAAATGGTGAAATTCCGAGCAATTTTAAGTTTTCTGATTTTAATTTGCTTCCACAAGCCTGTATCACTTTTCAAGTTAACAAGTATTATTTTTAAGTAACTGATCTTAATGCATGTTAAATCATTACATTGTAAATCTAAAACTAATACAATGTTTATGTCAATAAAACTTGAAAAAAGTATTAAAAAATATTATCAAACAGCATTTACTGGGTTAAAAATAGCCTTAACAATAGGTTAACCAATTCCACAGCGTCACAAGCAGTGGGAAATAATTTTCCTTGGGGGAAAAAAACCCATCAGAGTCCATGATCAAATTACAAGGATTATTAAAAAAGGTAACTGTGCCATAAGTTATCCAAAAGCAAGCATGATTTAGAATAAACCATGCTCGTGTAGTTTAAGAAAATGTAGTTGCTTCTTGGAAACCTCTTTACTTATACCAACAATAAAATTAACTTCTTTAGAACTTAACTCCCTGATGATAGAAGAAAGTGACCTAAAAACATTAAAATGAGGAGTTGCCGTTGGGACACTGAAGAACAAGGAAGCACTGATAAGAAGCAGCACTCACTTAGGAAGGTGCCTCACGAGCACATCTTTGCATATCGGCTGCTCTGCCAGAGTGAGCCAGAATTCACAGGCTTCCAGAGCAACGTTCTCATCCTGGTCTTGGGTCCTCTGTAGCATGTACTGTAAACAAAGGAGCCTTAAAGTTAGTCAGTCAAACTCATACAATTAAAACAAACCTCATATTCTTTCAGCAGGTTAACAGTCCTTTGCTATGGCCTTGCACTTTATATTCATTTTCAGCCGAGGGTTTAAACAAACAACAACAAAAAAAGCTTCCTAGTTAATTCTAAAATGCAGCCAAATTTAAGAACTGCCGCTTAGTATATGCCTAATGAAGCGTGCAATGCATGTATTGTCTAGGTGATTCTGTGTGGATGTATTTTGTTCTATGAAACCACTGATATTTTTATAAATGTGAGTATTAATAATCAAACTAAGTCTTTGTAAAATCAGCAAAATCAAAAAACTCCATGAAACTGTTCTTAAAATGAAATCTTTTTATAACATAACTACTCAAGCAATCTCTTGCAAGTACATACTTCACATATTTAAGGATATATATATATAAAAATACAATTACAAAAGTTATTTTTTTTTAATTTGGAAAGAAATAGCGACATTTCTCAGTGCAATTATAATTTGTAGTTTCCAACAAAATAGGTTTATCATGTTCGCTGAACATAGCAAGACAAATTCACTCTTAGTTGGAAGAACAGCTGACCCCAAATCTATCCAAAGGCACCGTCTAACCTTCTTTAAAAAACCGTTATGTGCGAAAACAAAATAAACCTAAAGTCACAAACGATTTCCCAAAGTACTGGGGACTTTGAGTTGGAGTTAAGCGATAAATTCTTCATATATATCTTCTGCCCCATTTCAGCACCTCACACGGCAAAACGTGGAACACAGCAGGCGTGGCATGCACACCCTATCACACGCCACACCGTACCCCACGACCGCGCCGCATGTTGCTGAAGAAAAGAACTGCAGCATTATACACCAGGTTCCCCCTGAGCAAATGATAAAATGTCTAATTTTCTGGGTAACTACAAACTTTATAGTTAAACTTTCGACCAATTCCACCTGCTTCTTCTAAGCACGTCATGGAGAGAATAGGCTACTCAGAGAAACTGTCATTTATCTCCACATTACACTGCTACACATCCTTATCTTTGCTACATACCCTTATCTTTACAATGATCTTTTCTAATACTTTAGAAAAGGAGATACTCCCTCTCCATACCATACAGACCTCTGGAAGTGAAAGGGAGGAACTAGATACACACTATTCAATCTACTTGCAAATCATTTTGTTCTAGTAATTGTTACATCTTATTATTCTACCATAGTTTATCGATCAATTATCCTAACTCATACCTAGTAAACACAATAATCTAAGTATTTCCCAGTTATCTTGGTTAAAAGCTACCTACTACTTTAAATAATTTTTTCTCTTTAAAATATGTTAATGCTAGAAAACAGTGGTTTCACATTATGCATTGTGTGCCCAAGAGTTCTGAGGGAAAGACGAGGAGTGAGCCTTTAAGTTACCTCAACTATATTGTGCATGTGAGGGAGCAGGCGGTCCATTCGAACTTCAAGCAACATCACAAGAGCCCGGCACACATTCTTCCGTACCTCTGGTTCTTCATCCCCAGCCAACGCAAAGAGATTCTATTGTACAAGAGACATTTTTTTCTAGTTAGGTATTCTAATATATTAGGAAAGTTATAAATAATGATCATTAATCTGCAAGTTGCTAACATTTAAAGATGCTAAGAAGATGAAGTACAAATAAAGAATGAATTGTCCTATAATATTAGGTTATAAAATAAGACAAAAATAGAATGATAATTGCCAAAAATTATGACTTTGGTAAATGATCTAAAAACCATTCTTTCTGATAGAGTATGACTGGTTGTGTTTTGAGATAATTTTTAGTGAGAATAAAACCATGTCATTGGGACATAAGGGCACTCATCCAAAAATAGAGGTAATCATTAAAATAAAATCTGATTTACTCTTCAAAATTACTATCTATCAAGAGATTAGTCCTACCAACTCTGATTCTTAAGGAGGTAACAGGCAGAAGTTCTATAAAAGCATCAATAATTGGGTAATTACATATACTGGTTTCTAAAAATTAACCCTAAACCACCAATGTTCATCAGGTCAACTCCTGAAAAAATAAGAGCAATCAATCTCATAGTTATTAACAAGTTTCTCTTCAAGGTTAAAAGAAAAAATTGTCTGAAGTAACTTGCTAGCTAGTGGGGAGAAAGTGAATTTGATTTTGATTTTCATGGAATCGTGAATAAGTCCACATTCATTTTACCAACAAGGCTCCGCCAGCAGAACAGCTTGTCTGAGAGGTTGCAAGTGGGGACGTGAGCAGAAAGAATAATAAACCTCCCCATCTCACTCCTGAAATTCTACTTTAAGTACGAAAACACACATACATTAAAAACAGTAAAAATATCATTAAAAAAAAAAAATCCCATGTGCCTCATTGTCTTTTCCCAGGAAATCACAAAAATGTCTACAAATAGATGAACCTAAAATCGTATTACAAATAAAGTGATAAGAAAATGGAGAAGTTCAAATATCAAATATAACAGTATGTGAAGTACTATTTCTAGCATTTTATTGATTTTAGAGAAACATCAATTTCTGTTGTTCCACTTATGTACGCATTCATTGGCCGATTCTTATATGTGCCCTGACTGGGGGCTCAAACCTGCAACTTGGGCATATTGGAGGATGTTCTAATCTAGTAGTCACCAGAGACCAGTTTTGTGCAAGACAATTTTCCCACGGACCGGGGAGGGGTGGGGGGAATGGATGTGGGATGATTTGAGCGCACTGCATTCAAGCTCACCTCCTGCTGTGCAGCCTAGTTCCTAACAGGCCCTGCAAACCAAGTGAGCTACCTGGCCAGGGCTCTGTTTCAAACATTTTAAAATCTTTGATTTCCCCGAGTCCCCAGTGCTTTCAAAACTCTGTAGTTCCTTTTTCAATCAGACATATTTTACAAGGGCAGAGAAGCATACTATTTACCCAACAGGTGCTGCTTTACATGTTAGATATACTTCTTTCATTAAATTTGATGTTGTCTTAACAGGAATACCCAGTTTTGCCAAGGTAGGTTATAGTCGTATACTAGAAACTAATACACTCTCACCAATAATGTCAAAATTAGCACACGACATCAGCTCCTGATGAAAACACTGATAACTGAAGAAAACAATTAATTCATTTATTCATGCAGCAAATAGTTACTGAGGGCCTACAATGTGTCAGGCATCTCCTCTGGAGGTTACTGTTCTTATAGGATGGAAAACTCTTACACAATTAGCAAGTAGCAGAGAAATGTTACCATGGCATGTATCACTAATAGAAAATATTTTAAAATGCTGGGACATGTTCTTGCTTCACTTGCAGAGTATGGTCTTATACAATTTTTATTTTTACAGAGAATTTAATTCCTTTTATTCCACACTACATTTCTATATAAGATGCTGGTATGTCCATCACAGTTCCCTCAAGGTGTTAAATAACACTAAGAGGAAATACTATTATAATTACAATTTCTAAAAGTAGTTATAGCAGTAGTTAACATGTAGAGTGCTTACTTTGTGGCAGGGATTGTTCCAATTTATTTATAGCAAATGTATAATGATTCAACAAGGTATGTCTATGATTAGCCTCATTTTACAGATGATGAAACAGAAAACATCAATTCATTAATGTGCCCAACGCTAATAGCTACTAAGCTGCAGAGCTGAGATCTGAACCCGGACAGTCTTACTCTGGACCTCTAATGTTACCACTACCCTCTATATCAAACTACACTGAAAATACTTTGAGGCATAAAATTTATTTATATATCCCTAGCACCAAGCATAGTGCCTAATTTATAGTACACACTCAGCAAATGAGGGAAAAAAAAACAAACAAACCCAAAACGTGTTGCCATCCCCTTTTATAATTTTCCAAAAGAAATATGGCCTCTGAAGGATTTTTTTTAAAAGAACAGCTGAGTCCTGGCTGGCATGGCTCAGTTGGTTGGGCATTGGCCTGTAAACCAAGGGGCTGTGAGTTGATTCCCGCTTGGAGCGCAAGCCTGGGATGTGGGCCAAGTCTCGGGTTGGGGGTGTGTGAGAGGCAGCTGATCACTACCTCCCCCACGTTCTCTCTCCCTTCTGGTCTCTCCAAAATAAAATAAAACAAAAATTCGTAAGAACAGCTGAAAAGAAATAGATGATTTCATTAATTTTATTGGATGAAAACAAAAGTTAAATGGTTAAGGAACGTAAACGATTCTTTCATAATTGCTGTTATCAAGTAGAGAAAGTTCTGGAAAAAAATTCTACTGCTTAGGGTTCGCAACCAAAAAATTATGCTCTTATCTTTCTGCTTTTATTAAAAAGTTAAGTGTTGTTAGAAATGCTTGCTTAAAATTTAAGAGCCAGTTTTTTCCTGACATCTTTAATTTCATAAATGGAAACCAAAAGAAAACCAGAAATACAGGTGATCCTCCAATAATGTCATTTCATCATCACATTGATTAGATGTGGTAGGAATTTGACTCTTGTGTTTGTCAACTAGCCTATGGTGAAACTGGTTTCATTATATTTTGTTTCACTTAAAGTCACAGAACATACTGACAACGTAAAATGAAGACTCACTGTATTCCTTTTAGTCAGTACCTTCAGATTCTTTATCGAGTTTATTCAACCTCACCAACGTTTCAAATATTGCAAATAATGGGAGATTTACCTTTCACATGCAATTGAACAGCAAATTGAAGGAGAAATTTTAATACTCAAGATATTAAACACACCATAATCAATGTTTACTATCATGATCCAAGTGGAAAAATAAGTAGTTCTAAACCTACATGCAATGAACATTTTCTAACCCTCTCAAAAACAAAGGGGGAGGGCGATAAATCTTACCTCAATAAAAGAGTCGATGTGCAACATCAGAGCTTGAGTCCTACTGATGATAAACTGATTGACACATGCAACAGCATGGGACCTAGAAACAAAATTTAAACATTCCTCCATAAAAATATTATGGCATACATACAGCCATACCCCCCGCAAAAGAATGAGTCAGATTTCTCTATGTAATACAGAAAGTATAGGAGTAACATATTAAGTGAAAAACGCAGGTTGCAGAGCAATCTATTATTGCTTCTATGAAAGTGAAAGGTGTCTGAAAAAGACTTGCGCACATTTTTAATAATAGAATGGATGCTGGACAGGGGCATAATAGGAACTTACCTACTTACAGACTTAAAAATAAAGAGTATGCATTCCTTTTGAAGATAAAAACAGGGAGTAGTCTACAGTCTATGTGTTCTGACAAACCCCATTCAATTCCACAGCAATTCTTAGTGGCACTACCTAAAAATCATTCTTAGCCTACAGGTCCCAGCCATGGCTGCATTTGGCCCTGTGGGTCAGTTTGCTGACTACTGGCCTAGACATTACTCTGCAACATGGCTACTCCCTACATTCATTTCCCACTATGCTACAAAATTGTTTTTCTTCTGTCATTCTAAACGGCCTGCTCCTAACTCCAGTGTCTTTCTACTTGCTGTTCCCTGATCTTCACCTTGATCTTCCAAAGCCTACTTTGTTCAGGGTCTGCGTGAATGTTACCTTTACAGAAAACCTTCTATACAAAATACTTCTGAATCTCTAACCCCTTATTCTCATTTTCCACAGTATTTATCATGAAATTGTATCATTTATCAATTATCCTGTGTGCTTCTTCTAGTAACCCAATAGAAAAAAAGATGGAAAACAGAAGAGAAAGTCACCACGTACGGCTAACAAACATGACGAGATGTTCAATGTGATTAATGACAGAGCAATAAACCATTAAGACCATAATGAAATAACACTTTATCTAGTTGACTGGCAAAAATTAAAATGTGTGACAGTACTAAAGGCTGAATATGTGTACCCAGGAAATTTGTTGCTATATTAATAAAGAGTATAATAGATGCAATCATTTTGAAAAACAGTTTGGTGTTATCTGAGTTATTCATTGGCATGCCTCGTATCTTAGGAATTCCTTCTAATAATTTTGTCTTAAGAGAAAATTTTGCAAATAGACAGGAGAAGGCAAGCATAAAATGTTTTCAGGAGCACTACCCACAATTGCAAAAAACTGGAAGCCACCTAAAGGCCACTGGTGGGTGTGGGGTGGGTTGTGGCTGGAGAGATATATGAATAAATTGTGTAACTGTCATGCAAAGGAATAATACACAGTCAAAACAAATGACCTAGAGTGACACAATATGGATGAATCTTAGCAACATAATGAATGTAAGAAGTCAAAGCTTAAATTCAGCACAATACTTTTTTATAAAGTTAAAAACAAAGATTAATACATTTATTTTTTTAAATTCCAAGAAAAGGATAAAGTTGGGATTAGATATAGGTTGTTTTCAAGATCCTTGTTTTTATTATGGGTGGCGGATTTAAGTGATTATTAAAAAGTACTAATAAATAACTAAAGACTGAATGGAAGTGGAAAATGATGAGAATGTGTCACAAGCTAAGAAATATAACCCAATTTGTGTACCTCTAGTATGATTAAAAAAATAAAATGGCCCTGGTTTTTAAATTGCATAGTCATGTGATGAATAAAACGATTTGTTTGCCTCGTTCTAACCTCCTCAAATTTCAACCACTATACAGTAAGGGAAAACCACTCATAGTAAATGCTAGTTAAACTGTACTAAGGTGTTAAAAAAAAATATAGAATAAAACTACAAAGAGATGGAAGACATGTTTAGTGCAATGCTAAAATACCTAACAGATACAGTCATTTACCCAAATATACATTAAAATACTTTAACAGTATGTTCTACAGAATCTTAAATGGCCAAAAATGAACATTCACTGAATGAATAGAAACATTTCTGTATTGCTGAACTCTACCCTGTTAAGTTTTAAATATATTAAAATTACAAAAGAAATTTTTATATCCAGTAACGGTATTCTAATTACCTGGAATTTTTTTCTTTTAATTGCTAAGAATTGTTCACAAAAAGTAACTTTCTTAGAAATATGCAAATCATCACTTTCTTTCACACCTTAGGTGAAATGTTAAAAGGGAGAAGACTACCTAGTGAACATGAAATCCTCTATCTACCGTATTTTTCGCATCCTCCCTCAATTTAGGAGGAAAATGGGGGTGTGTCTTATAGTCCAAATGTAGCTTACCTGGCTGTTTACATTTACATTGGTGAACTGTTATGTTATTTGTTATTAAATATTTTACCACATTTTTTGCTTCAAAATTCCCCCCCCTATTTTCCTCCTCTAAAACCTAGGCGTGCATTATGGTCCAGTGCATCTCATAGTCTGAAAAATATGGTAGTTACTTATGCCAGAAGAGGAAAATTTTATTTTGAAAATGTTAACTTGCATAACACTACCACAAATAAGCATCTCTTAAGTTTCCATTGTGTGTTTAATACTGGATTAAGTACTGCGTAAGAGGAAAAGTAAAATTAAATCAAGGTGCAAGAGTAACAACTAAATAGAGAATTTAAGCAAGAAAAAGATTCCTGATTTACCCTCTGGTTTAGCCTATACACTAACATTCACTCAGTTGGATATCCCTGAAGCCTGTAGAAACTACCTAATTTCTACTTTACATAGTAATATATTTAATTATTCTACATAAAAGCATGAAGCACTGACAACTATAAAAAAACAAAAATCAAATGACAATCAGCAAGAAAGAACAATGACTTTTCCACAGAAATAATAAGCAAGGTTTAAGTTAAAAAAATATACATAACTGGAAGGGAAAAAAGTACAGCAAGCTAGAAAACTTTTGGTGAAGTTACAAAGCCTCAAACACTTCAATAATTTAAGAGGCATAATGATAATTACAGCGTGATACAACTGATGATAACAAAATAATCAAAGGCTAATATTCTAAAAATAATGATATTTCAAAAACTATATGCTAGCTAGGCAGTGTTCAAGGAACTAGGGATCTAGAAGAAAAAACAAAACAGACCAGTTTAACTTCAGGACTAGCCAATGAGGCCTACTATGTGATTTCAGGGTGTACTCAAAACTCCTTCCTTCAGGATTAAAAAAATTTTTTGTAAGTAGATGTAAGCTCCTTAAACTAAAATCACTTAATAATTTAGATGTCATACTGGAAGAACTTTTAGTACATAGGTGCAAATGAAGGTATGTGTACTTGGCAAGATTCATAAATTAAACAAAACAAATAAAAAAAACAAACCTACCAAAACCCCATTGAGTTTTAGCCTTTCATAAAGAACCTTAAAAGCATGACTGTTAACCGCTACAAATGTATTTAAACATGTAGAAGATAAAGAACTATCATATTAAATGACAATTTCATCAGAAAAGGTCGACATTTCATGGGCTTTGTTTTCAAAGGACCAAATTCCAATGATCAAAATTCATCTCTGTGGAATACCTAATGTATTTTGCTAGTCACAAAAATATTAGGTAAAACAAAAATAAGAAAGTGGTCAGGTTTACATCAGAGTTTATAATTGAGTACTGTCTATACAGATACCTTATTTTTGGACTACTGTGCTTGAAGAACTGCAAAAATTTTGGAATCATGATGTTGAGAGGACGATCTAAAACATCACTATCTAAAATCTCAGCAGAATCTTCACATATCTTCTGAAGGGCACCAAACGCTCCCTGTAAATGACATTTAAATTATTAGAATTAAAGACAAAGCCATTTTAAAAGCAGATTGAACACTGACTAATTTGTATGAATTAATGTTCTCAGCCCACATAAAATGCTTCCTCCTAAAATCTATAAATGTAATCAATTATAAGACAAATTATTATGCCATTGGTTATCTAAAATCTCAGTTTAAATATAGTGATGTTTTAATTTTAGCATTAAATAACTTAGAGTGAGAAGATATTTTGGTTGGCAGGGATTGTAATATTTAATTCAAAAACCTAACTCCTCCTGAAATATTCTTGCCATATTTAAGTCAACATTAATTTTTTCTCTTTTAAATAGCATCAGTTTGTAAAACTATACTTACATATAAATTTAACCACTGTACCACTTCTCTTTTTGAAGCAGATAAACAGGTCTTAATCTCATTAAAATATTACATGTAAACTATTCATTGGGTAATGGTGACAAAAATCTGTTAAAATGGCAGGCAATTCAAATTGGCCACCATTTCTCTATAGCCATTTTCACACCAATGGACTAATTTAGAGCTCCTGTACACTATATATAACCTATTAGTTAGCTCATCCACTTACATACTTTACTGCTTTTAATCCCACCAGCAGCAGCTTGGAACGGAAGTCTCCATAGTACAGTTAATTTACAAATACTGTCTCTTTAAATGACTTACATAGGAGTTCCTCCACAATTTCATGACTACAGCAGTTTAAATTTTTTTTATTTTTGGACAGTGCTTGTTTAAAATTTTGATACCCTTTTATGTTATTACCATGAACCAAAGCACTATTTAAATTTTAATCGACTGTTGCCTGATGGCTAAATATTATTTTTTCTGTAATCTTATCAGTGAATTTCTAAGGCATTATAGGAAAACACACACACACACATATATATGAGAATGCAAGTTTTTTTTTCTTGAAGTCTTTTCTAAACATTCCTTTGCTGTCCTTCTCCCTAGTCTCCCCCTGCCCTAAGTCAGATCTGGGCTATAAACTGCCGTATCAGAAGACCACCAGATTTCTTAATGTTAGGTTACTCTTGGGCCTGCCCTGCTGCCAAGCCTTTCTCTTTTTTGAGAGGAAGAGGGGTCACTGCCTTATGCAAAATACCTAAAATGGTTTTAATTTAAAACAGATTTCTACCCAAATTGGAAGCCCAGATAATGAGAGAGATTCTTAAAAGTACTCATGAACAGTGAGAAATTGTAGAAGAAATCCAGATTCTTTCACTTCCCCGAAAAGAAAGATTGCTACTAATTTGATCAGTGGCAAACAATGAGAAATTACAATTAATGCAGGATTAATACTAAACTAGACATATCATATAGTAAGAGACAAAAAAACAATTTAGAGAAGCTGAAAAAATACTCATGGTCTGGGAATCTGGTAAATTTTAAGTCTATCTTCAAAGAATACTGTATCAACTGATTAAGTTTGACAACTGTTTATTACATATATACCACAGCCAAGAAAAGTTTTCAAATACAAAAACAGAAGATATAGTAGAGAGGTTTTAAAACTTAAGTCTTTTGAAAACTGTAAGACAAATTATCAGTAATTTAAAACAAAAAGGTAACTTGAGGCTTTTAAGTTTTTAAATATTTTCAAAGAAAAACTTTCAAAGGTTACTAATACACAATATGGCAAGAAAAATTATATAACAAAGCAAATATGTTTACCTCACAAGTGTTGTAATCTTCAGAATCCAATAAGCTACAGAGTTTTGGTAAGAGGTCGGGCCAATTCTGCAATTCTCCTTTGGAGGCTATGGTTGTAATCAAAATACCTGGAAAGAAAACACACCTTTAGGAAATCTGAATGCATTACATTAGATATTGCCATGTGAACAAGTGCACACAAACATGTGCAAAACCATACACACTTACCTAAATGTCCCAAATTAGCGTAAGACTTCCAAATCATTAACATTCATCAAGGACCCCCATGTCACCCCAGCACGTTAGTGGAAAAACCACAGCATAAATCAGGTCTGTATTTAATCTTGTTTTTTAATACTTTACCACCGTTTTTTATTTTTAACAATCATCTGTACAGATGACTATACAACCTGCCCTTTTTCAAGAATATACCAAACACAGTTCCACTAATTAAAATCACTCCTATTTTGTAGACATTACATACAAAACATTAGAAAGGAAATACATGAAAATGTTAGTATCATTTATCACTGGGTGATGAGTATGTGTCTGTCAGGCTCAAATAAAAATACATCAAGAAGCTAAGAACAGCTCCCGAACTTAACCTAGGATCACAGCACGGGAGCACCTAGGCATGGGGAGGGAAAGTGGATGAACCACTGATGGAGACAGTCCTACAGACTGTTCGCAACAATCCCTCCAGTGTGGACGCACTCCTACAAAGTCTCCCACCTACTGGATCAAGGACAAATCACTGGCAAGGTGATCTTGGAGAATCGAGTGTCACCTGCTGACTGATTATGTCACTCTGGATTATTTCAACTGTGTAGTGCAGCTTAGTTGTAATAGTTACACAAATATGTAAAACAAAATTTTGTGTTAATACAAATGGAGTAACACAAAAACTTTGTGTTAATATTTTTCTCTGCCTTAGTAAATTTAGTATTAATAACATAAAGTAAGATACTTGGCAATCATAGATCTTTTAGTATCATTAAGCGTATACAATCTGTTAGGCATATTATATGTACTCTAAGCTTTGAAATAGTAATCTGTAAAATTTTTAAAAAGTGCTTTCTTAGTTATTTTGAGAATTCAGCGAGATATGCACACAAAATGCTTGGTATATAGTAAATGCTTAATGATCATTATTAAATAGCAAATTCCACTGTTTGTGAGTATAAATTCTCTTTGAATTTTCCAACATTAGTCTTGAGAAGGTTGTTCCCCAGGGTAAAGAGTTAAAAAATGTCAAGTTGTTGGCCAATATTTATTCTTCGCTAAAAAAAAAAAAAAAAATTATATGGGACTTCCGGCAAGATGGCGGCATCGGTGAATGTGCCTTTGCCTCCTCACAGCCAAACAAGAAAAAAACCAGAAATTTACCCAACCAAAAACAGCCAGATCTGACAGAAAATCAAATTGAGAGGAAGTCCGACAACCAAGGAATTAAAGAAGATACATTCATCTAGTCCGGTGAGCTGGGAGGAGCAGGGTGGAGGGAGAGCGCTCGAGACTTGGAGGTGAGCAGAGGGCAGGACCGCGGTTAGAGGGGCGGTTCCCGCGGGGCCGCAGCACACAGAGACAGGGGTGCCTGACCAAAGCATGGCCAACGCGGGGCTCATCCAGACCCAGCCGGGCTGAGACTGGTGGACTGGGCAGGTCCACATTTGAGTGCAGACAAATCGGGAGAGAAAGCAGGGCGCATTCCATTGGTGCAGATTGAGAGCACCTGTGGGGGTGGAGTTAGCGGTGGGAGGAACTCCCAACCTCATATGAGTTTGTTGGGGAGACCCACAGGGGATTGGAGCTGTGCACCTCGTCCACCCACCCTGGAGCGACCCCCGGAGCCAGTGCAGAGGGGGCTTGAATTGCTTGCGGGAGGCGGTGTGGGTGCGGAGAGCAGAGCAGGCACCATTGTGCTCTCAGGTCCCGCCCCCACAGGCTACATCACAGCACAACTACCGGGAGTTTCCCTGCCCAGGTGAACCCCAAGGCTCTGCCCTCCTTACAGTAACAAGCACACCAAGGGGGGAAAAAATGGCCCAAATGAAAGAACAGATCAAAGCTCCAGAACTAACCAACCAAGAGATAGACAACCTATCAGATGCAAAGTTTAATACCCTAGTAATCAGGATGCTCACAGAATTCGACAAAAAATTATCGAAATTGCTTGAACAAATGAGGAGAGATCTGCAGGGAACCAATAGGGATAAGAAGGAAACTGGGACTCAAATCAACAGAGTGGACCAGCAGAAAGAAAAAAACATCCAACCAGAAAAGAATGAAGAAACAAGAATTCAAAAGACGGAGGAGGGGCTCAGAAACCTCCAGGACATCTGTAAATGGCCCAACATATGGATCATAGGGCTGCCAGAAGGAGAAGAAGAAATCCAAGGAATTGAAAACTTATTTGAACACATAATGATGGAGAATTTCCCGAAGCTGGCGAAGGAAATAGACTTCCGGGAAGTCCAGGAAGCTCAGAGAGTCCCAAAGAAGTTGGACCCAAAGAGGAACACACCAAGACACATCATAATGACATTACCCAAGATTAAAAATAAGGAGAGAATCTTAGAAGCAGCAAGAGAAAAGGGGACAGTTACCTACAAAGGAATTCCCGTAAGACTGTCAGCTGATTTCTCAAAAGAGACCTTACAGGCAAGAAGGGGCTGGAGAGAAGTATTCCAAGTCATGAAAGGCAAGAACCTACATCCAAGAATACTCTATCCAGCAAAGTTTTCATTTAGAATGGAAGGGCAGAGAAAGTGCTTCTCAGATAAGGTCAAGTTCAAGAAGTTCATCACCACCCAGCCTTTATTGTATGAAATGTTAAAGGGAGTTATATAAGGTATGGAGGAATATCAACAGGGGAGTGGTAGGGGGAGAGGGTGGGAATGGGGCAC